>SJYC01084835.1:0-33712 GCA_006408675.1 Madoqua kirkii
CATACTAATATTTGTCTTAAAATCAAACTAAAGATATGAATGTGCTTGTCAAGTCTTTCCCCTTAGTAAACTAATTAAAGTCTAACTATTTTTTAAGACTTGCACTGGTGACATAAAACATTTTCTGATACAAGTTTGAGCTGGATTATGTCATGTAAGCCTTAGATAATGAATAAAAATACATTAATTTCTCATGGTACTTTGTCAAAGTACCAATTTTTTTTAAAGCCTGTTTTTTTTTAATTGAAAATAAAAGTAAATATTTAATCTGTATTATTCTTGGGCTTTTATGCTGAAAAGCCTTACACAGAAATATCTGAAATGTCTTTAGCAAACCAAAGACAAGAGAAATGAAAACAGAAATAGAGATCATAAAAGAGAGAAAGAAAAAGTACTTTTAAAAGATAGGGAAATAAGAAAGAGATTTAATGTAAATGTGATATAGTCATGATGATTTAAGTCATACATAAGTACACAAGGCAAAAAAATGACCACATAAATGTGCTGGGTAAACTTTAGGGATCCAGAAAGGAGCCATTTATTGCCCTGTAACCTCAGTGGTGAGCTAAAATTATTTCCTAGTAACAGATTTCCAGTCCTGCTGAATTATTGTGAAACAGAGGGCCAATAACTTCCACTGAATCTCTCCCTTGGTTGTCTATAAAAGGAACCTGTGCACTAGATCCAGGTAATCTTAAGTGCTGTTTGCCTACAACTCAAGCCTTAGAAACTTTCCTGTCGAAAACAGTCACCAAACAGTTCAGGTTTGGAGAGTTTTAATTAACTACCTAAGTGATTAAAAAGCTGGAGAACAAGGTGAAATAGCATCATGCTAAATAAAAACTATTGATAACGCTTATGCTATTTTCCCTTTTATATCCTGTCATCATGAAGAAGTACAGTGTCTGGCCACATATTTATCAGGATGTCTATTGCTATCTGGGCTTCCCAAGTGGTTCATCAACAAAAAAAGTCCACCTGCAAAGCAGGAGATGCAGGTTCTCTGAGTCAGGAATATCCCCTGAAGGAGGAGATGCTAGAAAATGTTGTCAGCTATTACAAAGATATTCTCTTACAATATTGAGATTTACAAAATACTTAAATCTCCTAACAATGTCATAAGTCAATTTAAAAATTTGCTTCTATCATTAAGACAATAAGTAAGGGATGACAAATTTGTACTGGATTTTATATAAATTCATTCATGCATTTAATAGGTGTTTCACGTAATTGGGGCTTCCTGGACGGCTCAGCAGTAAAGAATCCACCTGCAATGTAGGAGATGAAGGAGATTCGGGTTCAATCCCTGGGTCAGGAAGATCTCCTGGAGGAGGAAATGTGACCCACTTCAGTATTCTTACCTGGAAAATCCCATGGACATAGGAACCTGATGGGCTACAGCCCTTTTGTCTCAAATTGTCAGACACACTGAGCATGCATGTACTGGAATAATCACCTGATTCAGACATGTGAGCTTATGGAGTCTTTTTTGTTTCTTTTAGTATTTATGCAACTTCAAATTCAGTGCAATCTACCATTATGATTTTACTGGCTGGTGGTAATTTTTTTAAACATGCAATTCTTATTTGACACTTTTTACAAGAATAAACTATTTAGTTATAGATTTGATAAGAGCACATTGTTCTTAATTATTGTTATATTGAGTTGATTATTTAATATTATTTCACTGTAAATATTTCAACTTGCTTTAAAGCTCCATGTTGGTCAGTCAGTCAGTTCAGGCACCCAGTCATGTCTGACTCTTTGCAACCCCATGAACCGCAGCACACCAGGCCTCCCTGTCCATCACCAACTCCCGGAGTCCACTCAAACCCACATCCATTGAGTCAGTGATGCCATCCAACCATCTCATCCTCTGTCGTCCCCTTCTCCTCCTGCCCTCAGTCTTTCCCAGAATCAGGGTCTTTTCAATGGGTCAGCTCTTCACATCAGGTGGCCAAAATGTTGGAGTTTCAGCTTCAAAATCAGTCCTTCCAATGAACAACAGGGCTAATCTCTTTTAGAATGGACTGCTTGGATCTTCTTGCAGTCCAAGGGACTCTCAAGAGTCATTTCCAACACCACATTCCAAAAGCATCAATTCTTCGGCACTCAGCTTTCTTCACAGTCCAACTCTCACATCCATACATGACCACTGGAAAGACCATAGCCTTGACTAGACGGACCTTTTTAATATGCTGTCTCTCCTTTTTAATATGCTGTCTATGTTGGCCATAACTTTCCTTCCAAGGAGTAAGCGTGTTTTAATTTCATGGCTGCAGTCACCATCTGCAGTGATTTTGGAGCCCAGAAAAATAAAGTCTGACACTGTTCCACTGTTTCCCCATCTATTTCCCATGAAGTGATGGGACCAGATGCCATGATCTTCGTTTTCTGAATGTTGAGCTTTAAGCCAACTTTTTCACTCTCCTCTTTCACTTTCATCAATAGGCACTTTAGTTCTTCTTTGCTTCCTGCCATAAGGGTGGTGTCATCTGCATATCTGAGGTTAGATATTTCTCCCAGCAATCTTGATTCCAGCTTGTGCTTCTTCCAGCCCAGCATTTCTCATGATGTACTCTGCATATAAGTTAAATAAGCAGGGTGACAATATACAGCCTTGACATACTCCTTTTCCTATTTGGAACCAGTCTGTTGCTTCCTGACCTGCATACAGATCTCTCAGGAGGCAGTTTAGGTAGTCTGGTATGTCCATCTCTTTCAGAATTTTCCACAGTTTGTTGTGATCCACACAGTCAAAAGTTTTGGCATAGTCAATAAAGCAGAAGTGGATGTTTTTCTGGAACTCTCTTGCTTTTTCGATGATCCAGTGGATGTTAGCAATTTGATCTCTGGTTTCTCTGCTTTTTCTAAAATCCACTTGAACATCTGAAAGTTCACGGTTCACGTATTGCTGAAGCCTGGCTTGGAGAATTTTAAGCATCACTTTACTAGCGTGTGAGATGAGTGCAATTGTGCAAAAGTTTGAGCATTCTTTGTCATTGCCTTTCTTTGGGATTGGGATGAAAACTGACCTTTTCCAGTCCTATGGCCACTGCTGAGTTTTCCAAATTTGCTGGCATATTGAGTGTAGCACTTTCACAGCATCATCTTTCAGGATTTTATATAGCTCAACTGGAATTCCATTACCTCCACTAGTTTTGTTGGTAGTGATGCTTTCCAAGGCCCACTTTACTTCACATTCCAGGATATTTGGCTCTAAGTGAGTGATCACACCATCGTGAGTATCTGGGTCTTGAAGATCTTTTTGGTATAGTTCTTCTGTGTATTCTTGCTACCTCTGCTTAATATCTTCTGCTTCTGTTAGGTCCCTAACATTTCTGTCCTTTATTGAACCCATTGTTGTATAAAATGTTTTCTTCGTATCTCTAATTTTCTTGAAGAGATCTCTAGTCTTTCCCATTCTATTATTTTCTTCTATTTCTTTGGTATGAGGTGACCAAAGTATTGGAATTTCACCTTCAGCATCAGTCCTTCCAGTGAACACCCAGGACTGATCTCCTTTAGAATGGACTGCTTGGATATCCTTGCAGTCCAAGAGACTCTCAAGAGTTTTCTCCAACACCACAGTTCAAGAGCATGAATTCTTCAGTGCTCAGCTTTCTTCATAGTGCAACTCTCACATCCATACATGACCACTGGAAAAACCATAGCCTTGACTAGACAGACCTTTGTTGGCAAAGTAATGTCTTTGCTTTTTAATATGTTAGCTAGGTTGGTCATAACTTTCTTTCCAAGGAGTAAGTTTTAATTTTATGGCTGCCATCACCATCTGCAGTGATTTTGGAGCCCCCAAAAATAAAGTCTGACACTGCTTCCACTGTTTCCCCATCTACTTCTTGCCCACAGTAGTAGCTATAATGGTCATCTGAGTTAAATTCACCCATTCTAGTCCATCTTAGTTCGCTGATTCCTAGAATGTCAATATTCACTCTTGTCATCTCATGTTTGACCACTTCCAATTTGCCTTGATTCATGAACCTAACTTTCCAGGTTCCTATGCCATATTGTTCTTTATAGCATCGAGCCTTGGTTCTATCACCAGTCCCGTCCACAACTGGGTGCTGTTTTTGCTTTGGTTCCATCCCTTCATTCTGTTTGGAGTTATTTCTCCACTGATCTCCAGTAGCATATTGGGCACCAGCCGGCCTGGAGAATTCATCTTTCAGTGTGCTATCTTTTTTTCTTTTTTATACTGTTCATGGGGTTCTCAAGACAAGAATACTGGAGTGGTTTGCCATTCCTTTCTCCAGTGGACCACATTCTGTTAGGCCTCTCTACCATGACCCACCGTCTTGGGTGGCCCCACACAGCATGACTTAGTTTGAGTTAGACAAGGCTGTGGTCCATGTGATCAGATTGGCCTGTTGTCTGTGACTGTGGTTTCAGTCTGTCTGCCCTCTGCTGCCCTCTCTCAGTACCTACTACTTACTTGGTTTTCTCTTACCTTGGATGTGGGGTATCTCCTCACAGCTGCTCCAACAAAGTGTACCATATTGGTACACTATTTTAATATTTCAAAAACCTGAAGAAAATAAAGAAAATAGTGAAGCTTATATTATATGCTTTGTGAATAAAAGGTAAAGAAATTAGTGTCATTTAAAACTTTACTGTTTAGAGCACTATTGATCTATCCATTAGCAAATCTGAGTAAGTATTACAACTTTAAACCTTTATGTCTAGTTCTAATTCAAGGAGGTAAATTGGACACACATTGCAGCCAACTGTATTCCCTTAGAAAACATTATGACATAACTTAAGAAATACATTTAATAAAATAGTGGAGAAGAACTGCCAAGGAAAGCATGTTGTAGAGCTGTAGAGGCGGAAGATGCTTATCTGCCCACTGTAACTCAAGACAGACTTTAGTTTCAGAACTGAAAGACCCTGTAGAGGGAGAGAGTAGTTGATAAGGCTAAAACCAGAATTATTTGAAGGGTTCTTTAGGCATCAGGTATCTGGCATTTACCTTTAGGCCAAGAAAAAAAAAAAAAAAAAAACAGAAAGGATGGGGGAGTTTCCTGTAGATAAATGACAGAAAATATTGAGAAAAACAACTGAGGACTGAGGATTCGAGTGAGAATATTGGACCCTCAGAGTAACTGTACATCTTCTGGAATTTGGAAAGTCCTTATCCTGTCAGCAAATTATTTTGTCTACTTATTCTAGCATGAAGTCTTCTAAAGGACACATCTAACCCCACTCCACTCCACTTTATGTAGTACTGCTAGTTTTGAGAGACTTTATGTGAAAATTAACTGATATAAATGACAATAGTTAGGGTGAAAATGCTTGGTCATGTTCAGCTCTTTGCAACTGCATGGACTATACAGTCCATGGAATTCTCCAGGCTATAACACTGTAGTGTGTAACCTTTCCCTTCTCCAGATGATCATCCCAACCCAGGAATAGCATCCAGGTCTCCTCATTGCAGGCAGATTCTTTACCAGCTGAGCCACAAGGGAAGCCCAAGAATACTGGAGTGGGAAGCCTATTCCTTCTTCAGTGGATCTTTCTGAGCCAGGAGTTGAACCAGTGTCTCCTACATTGCAGGCAGATTGTTTACCAACTAAGCTATCAGGGAAGTCCAATTCACAGTAGAGGAGACCTAAACCATGTATATATAGTCTTTCTTAAAACATGAGAGGGCAAAACAAGGCATATTAGAATCAGTAGTGGTAGCACGGAAGAAAAAGAATAGATAATATTGCTGAAGAGAAAGAATTAAGAAAATAGAGAAGGTGAAGGATAAAATTATCAAAGAAATAACAGAAGAGACATTGCCAGATGAAATATAGTCACAAGTTTGCAGTTTGAAGTTTTTTACTAAGTGTCCAACATATTAAATTATAGAGGGCCCACAGACAGACACATCCTTCAGAAAATGGAATACCTCAGTGAAAAGAGAAAATCCTAAAAACTTTCAAAGACAATAATAAATAACTTCAAAGGAAGAAAAATGAGATAAGCATTAGACTTTTTTCACCAGGAACACCGGAGCTAGAAAGCAAAGGAGCCTTTAAAATTTAAATACAATGGAGCCTTTAAAGTTCTAAAGGAAAATTACTAACAATCTAGAATTCCATACCTAGCTAAAATATCAGCGATGTGTGTGGTAGGGGAGAGGGGTCAATATATCTGCATATATGCAAAGGCTCAGAAAATATAACCATTGTCATACTTCTTAGAAATATAGCTGAAGATACACTCTGGTAAGTTAGGAAGTGAAGAATAGACCCAGCCAAAGCAATACAACAGTTCTTTTTTCTTTTTTTCAGCATTTCAGAATGTGACTTTATTTGGAGAGAGTGTCTTTTAAAAAAAATTTATTTACTTTTTATTAAAGAATAATTGCTTTACATAATGTTGCTGGTTTTTGTCAAACCTCAGCATGAATCAGCCATCAGTTCAGTTCAGTTTGGTTGGTCAGTCGTGCCTGACTCTTTGTGACCCCATGAACTGCAGATGCCAGGCCTCCTGTCCATAGGTATACATATACCCTGTCCCTTTTGAACCCCCTCTCATCTCACTCCCCATCCCACCCCTCTAAGTTGATACAGAACCCCTCTTTGAGTTTCCTGAACTATACAGCAAATTCCCGTTGGCCATCTATTTCACACACGGTAATGTAAATTTCCATGTTACTCTTTTCATACATATCACCCTCTCCTCCACTCTCCCCATGTCCATATGTGTATTTTCTATGTCTGTTTCTTCCATTGTTGCCCTGTAAATAAATTCTTTAGTATCATTTTTCTAGATTCTTTATATATACATTAGAATATGATGTTTATCTTTCTCTTTTTGACTCACTTCACTCTATAATAGGTTCTAGGTTCAGTTCTGAATAATAGTAATACAGCTGATCTCAGAGATGAAGCTCAAGTAGAGGAGGAGAGAGGGTGAGCCTCATAAATTGTGAAGAGTACCTCTAGGATAAAAATAAGTAAGAGCATGGAGAGCCTTAAGGATTCAATAAAAGTGAATTATGTCAAAACAGTAAATCAAATTTTTCATTATATATAGTAACATTTGGCAAGAAGCTCTCAACTAATTAATTTTTTCTTACAGGAAGTTTTTTTATTTTTTTATTTTTAGCCATTTTAGTTGAAGTATAGCTAATTTACAACATTGTGTTAGTTTCAGATATACAGCAAAGTGAATGTGTATATATATACATATATATGGGCTTCCCAGGTGGCTCAGACTGTCATGCCAGTCAGAATGGCAACCATCAAAAAGTCTACAGATACTAAATGTTAGAGAGGGTGTGGAGAAAAGAGAGTCCTCTTATTCTGTTGGTGGGAATGCAAACTGGTATAGCCACTATGGAGAATACTGTGGAGATTCCTTAAAACCTGGAAATAGAATTGCTGTATAACCCAGCAATCGTACTGCTGGGCACACACCGAGGAAACCAGAATTGAAAACGACACATGTACCCCAATGTTCACCGTAGCACTGTTTACAACAGCTAGGACATGGAACAACCTAAATGTCCATTGGCTCCTGGAAATAGAATTGCTGTATAACCCAGCAATCGTACTGCTGGGCACACACCGAGGAAACCAGAATTGAAAACGACACATGTACCCCAATGTTCACCGTAGCACTGTTTACAACAGCTAGGACATGGAAGCAACCTAAATGTCCATTGGCAGATGAATGGATAAGAAAGTGTGGTACATATACACAATAGAATATTACTCAGCTTAAAAGAAAAAGAATGCATTTGAGTCAGTTCTAATGAGGTGGATGAAACTGGAGCCTATTATACAGAGTGAAATAAGTTAGAAAGAGAAATACCAATACAGTATATTAATGCATATATATATAGAATTTAGAAAGACAGTAATGATGATCCTATACACAAGGCAGCAAAAGAGACACAGACTTTTGGACTATGTGGCAGAAGATGAAAGTGGGATGATTTGAGAGAACAGCATTGAAACATGTATATTACCATATGTAAAATAGATGACCAGTGCAGGTTCGATGCATGAAGCAGAGCCAGTGCTCTGGGACAACCAAGAGGGATGAGGTAAGGAGCGAGGTGGGAGGGGGTTCACATGTGCACCTGTGGCTGACTCATGTTGATGTATGGCAAGAACTAGCACAATATTGTAAAGTAATTATCCTCCAATTAAAATAAAGAAATTAAAAAAAAGAAAGAATCTGCCTGCAATGTGGGAGATGTAGGTTCAAGCCCAGTCAGGAAGATACCACTGGTGAAGGAACTGGCAACTCACTCCAGTATTCTTACCCTGAGACTCTTATGGACAGAGGAGTCTGGTGGGCTAAAGTCCATGGGGTTGCAAGAATCAGACATGACTGAGCGACTAACACACATACATGCACATATATATATTATTTTTTCTTTCTCAGATTATTTTCTATTGTAGGATATTACAAGATATTGACTACATCTCAGACTAATTATTAAACAAACCAAAATTGGCCCTTAATGGGATATAAGAAAAGAAAATCCAGTTTACCTTGATGCTAGCAACATTGTCCTGTTATTGGTTTGGGGCATTGGACCGGAAAACAGATAAATGTAATCTTAGTAAACTGGCCCAGGAGTAACAATACTTATAAAGTCACAATAATATACACAAAATTATTGTACACATGTACATGTGTGATATTGGTTCTCAAGTTTTAGGTCAACATAGCAAAAGCCTAGAATTTTTAGCTATGATAATTGAATAGAATGTAAATGTTGACAACCTTGACTGTGTAAAAGTGTGCCTGCAAAAATGTAAAATGTGCCAGGTAGGAGTTAAATTACCCTTATCTTTCATTTTGGGAAATGAGAAAATATTGTCAAAGGTTATTGAAACAAGAAATAGAAGTTTTAAAGAATATATAACATAACCAGTAAAATAGTACAAATATATAATAATATGTAATTAAAATATCACTAACAAAAATTGAGAATAAGAGCAGAAGTCAACATTCAGTGATTTAAATATGTGACTTTAACAGAAGGTGTTCAGCATACGTGGCACAGAGTTGAGAAATCAAGCAATGTAAAGAAATATTAACCAGAGATATGAAGGCAATCAACAGAAAATTTGTACGTGAACATGGTTGAGTTTGCCTCTGTTGGATGAGCCTGGGGATGGCTGTGACTATTGCTTTGAGTAGTACTGCCCAATCCTCTTCCCTGGACTATTTGCTTCAGTGTTCCCGTTACATTGATAAAACTCTCCTTTTCAAAATAAAAATTTTGAATAACAAAGGTTTTGCTTAGAAGTTTTTTTGCCAACACAATGTAATTCTGGACTGGTCCTCTGACTGGAGAAAATGATTATAACTCCTATTTCCTGAGCACCTCTTTGTGTAACACAAGATGTGAGGCATTTTATTTTCCTTGTTTCTAAAGTTCAAAACAAGGTAGAAATTATAATGCTTATTTCAAAGACGTGGAAATTGAGCTTCAGGGAATTTAAGTAACAAAAGTCTGAAGTAACAATGTAGATGAGAAGTAGGGCTACACCAAGAACATTGTCCAAAGACAAAATTTTAAAAATTAAAAACCAAATGAGAGTCATATCAGATCATTTCTCTAGGTATATTTCAAATCTGCCGTTCTTTGAGTCCACAAGAGGAATGCAAACAAAGCCTACTCACTTTTCTATGTCAACCTAAAAATCAATTCAGACTCCCAGAAGAATGTGGGTCATTAGATAAGCTTTCGTTCCCAGAGGTTGGGTGTAGGGTCTAAAAGGTTAGTACTCTAGCACAGACGCAGGAATTTTCCCTTGCAAACTGTACACTTGATGAGTCTGCATTTGTATGTACTTTATTCAATTAATGCTTTCTTGAATCTACAACATTTCTGCATACAAAAATATTACAGTTACAGTAAAACAGTAAATCAAACAACAACAGTGAAAAAGCATCTCTCTATCAAAGCTTAGTTTATGTTTATTTTAAGAGTGTTCAAAAATCCACTCCATGCAGTTACGTTTTACAGCTCAGAAAAAGAAGCTCCAGATTTACAGATATTTCATAACATTCCTATCAGCATATAAGAGCTTCTTTCACAGCTGGCACAGAGTGTCCTTTCTTGTGTCTCTTCTAAATCGGTAGGAAGCTCCTTAGATCTCCTTTTTCGAACATTTTCTCTCCTGGCAGTGGGGAATCACAAAGGGGATGCTATTGATCTGGCGCTGAAGTGAAAATTTCCACACGATGAGAGAGCTAACATAAGTACAAGTTCAGGCAGGGAACCAATGATTTTATTAATTATTGCTGATCACGTCATCATAAAAAATCCTTAAGCTAAAAGGAAATATACAGAATGTGAGTGTGAGTGTGTGTGTGTGTGTGTGTGTGTGTGTGTGTGTGTGTGTGTGTGTAAGAATGAGAGCGATAGAAAGGAAAAGGGGCTTGAGATGAGAAAGAAAGCCATGCTGTAGACACCCCACCAGCACTCACCAGAGGAAATCAAGTTCCCGCCAGTTTGGCTGGGGTTCAGCGCCATCTGCATAGTATTTAAAAGTGAGAGCCAAAGTCTGAGCTATTTTATTGGAGTTAGTAAAGAAGCTCTCCAATCTATATCTGAAACTTCACCGTTCCAGCTTCTGAGCATCACTAAAAAGAGCTTAGGGAGGTCAAGGAACTTAAAAACAGTAAGAGGAGCCGCTTTGCAGTCCATATAAAATGAGGACTCAATAGCCTGAGCATTTGAGACCATTTTGTCTCCCATAAATGCTGGGAAAATCCTGAAGCAATTGTTGGGGAAATGTATGAGATTAAGGATAATAATTATATTAATAGATAAAATGGAGGAATTAGAATCAGGCACTGTTTTAAGGTTTTGGTGGTGGTTTAGTCAGTTACTTGTGTCTGATTCTTGTGACTCCATGGACGGTAGCCTGCCAGGCTCCTGTGTCCATGGGATTCTTCAGGCAAGAATATTAGAGTGGGTTGCCATTCCCTTCTCTGGGGGATCTTCCTGACCCAGGGATCAAACCCAGGTCTCCTGCATTGCAGACAGATTCTTTATGGACTAAGCCACCAGGAAAGCCTTAAAGGTTTTTTTGTTAAACCTTAAACCTTCACTAGTTTGTTCAGTCCTCACAGTAACCTCATATGGTAAATATTATTATTACCCACAATTTGCAGATGAGAAATCTCCCAGGACTGAATCCTAGGATAAGAATTCTCTTTCTAGTGTTAGTTTTTAAATTTTGCTCTTTCAAAATCTAGGACTTGCTTTTGTTCCCAAGTGACTCAAAAGTAAGTAAATGTTTTTCTCAATTTCTTCCCATATCCATGAAGCAGTTAAGAAAAACACAGACTTGACTAGATTATTGAAACTTATCTTGATATATAGTTAATAGTATTGCTTTTCACATAATAAATTAAATTAATTCCTACAGCAAACTTCTAAGTGAAATGCTATTATGATACCCTTTTGCAAATGAGGAAACTAGGCATAAAGTATTAGGTAACTTACTGAAGATCACAAAGCCTTTGAGTAGCTGAGACAGGACTGAATACAACCCAATTGGCTCTTGAGTCTGCTGTTGTTCTGGTACCTATTGCTGGCCTCAAAAATTAGTGGCTAAAACCAACAATTTATTATTATTTCTCAGTTCTGTAGGACAATGGGGCTCAGTGAGTGTTCTCACTTGGCATCTCTCAAGAAGATATAATCAGATGGCAGCTGAGGATGGAGTCAAATGAAGACTTAACTGGGCTGATCATGTGAAATGTCTCTTCACTCTCAATTTGGCCCTTCAGGGGACAGCTAGAATTGCTGGGGGATGACTGTACTTCTCTCTTTCTCCACCAAGTGTGGGTAGTTTGGACTTGCTTACAAAATCAGTCTCAAGATAGTAGGACTTCTTACAGGGCAACTGGCTTCCACTTGTGTGAGAAATCCAAGAAACTCTAGAAAAAGTGAGAAATTTTCTATTTTATTTCATCTGAAGGTCATGCAGCATCACTTGTCAACATTCTGTTGATCAAAAACAAGTCATGGGGTCCACGCAGATTCAGGATTCAAGGGGAGGGGATAGTTGTTGTTCAACTGCTCAGTTGTGTCTGAGTCTTTGTGACCCCATGGACTGTAGCCCCCCAGGCTCTTCTGTCCTCCACTGTGTCTCGGAGTTTGCTCAGATTCATGCCTATTGAGTCAGTGATGCCATCCAACCATCTCATCCTCTGCCACACTCTTCTCTTTTTGCCCTCAGTCTTTCTAAGTGTCAGGATCTTCTCCAATGAGCTGGTTCTTTGCATCAGGTAGCCAAAGAATAGGAGCTTCAGCATCAGTCCTTCTAATGAATAATCAGGCTTGATACCTTGTAGGATTGACTAGCTTGATCTCCTGGAAGTCTAAGGGATTCTCAAGTGTCTTCTCCAGGACCACAATTCGAAAGCATCAATTCTCCGGCACTCAGCTTTCTTTTTGGTCCAACTCTCACATCCATATATGACTGCAGGATAATCTATAGCTTCGACTATATGGACCTTTGTTGGCAAAGTGATGTCTCTGCTTTTTAATACACTGTCTAGGCTTGTCAGAGTATAAATACTGGGAAGCATGATTCACTGGGGACCCATCACTGAAGACCAGTACCATAGCTCTTAGTAACCATTATTTGCTGCTTATACTATAAATCACAGAGCTGGAGATTTAAGCCCAGTTTGAACAAGGCACAACAATGCTACTGAAAATAAGTACACAGGAATCCTTTCCAAAATCACTGTCTTTTTCTACTAGAGAAATTTCAGAGGTGGCACTGAGTTGCCTCAAGATGATATCAGCGAGAGGAATTCCAAAAATGTCTGGAAAGATTCTAAGCCTCATTAAGTAAGATAAAAATTAGCATTTTTCTTATTCCTTCGCTCTTTGGAACTAAGTTTAAAGTCTCCGTAGAATGCAGGCATTCTCCTGATTGAGTGCTTGTCCTAGCTCTGCTGCTAATTAGCCTTGACTAACTTCTCGGATGTTTCCTCTTCCTTTAAATGTGATTATTAATGTTCTCCATCATGGAATTGATGGAAGGATCAAATCAGATTATGCACAGGAGGGTACTGTGAAAATTCAGACTCAAAGCACTTCTTACTACTGGATCTTGCTATTGGTGGATTATTGGTTGATGTATATCTCCCCGATTAAGCTGTAAGCTCCATGATATGGGGGGCTGTTTTGGACACTGCAGCATCTTCATTGCCTAGAACAGTGCTAAGCCCATACCACAGTTTAAAAGACCATATGCTTTATCATCCAAGTAGGAACACTCTCAAGAATGAAAAGTGAAAGTAAAAGTGTTAGTTGCTCAGTCATGTCCAACTCTGCGAACCCATCAAATGGAGCCTGCCAGAGACCTCCGTCCATGAGATTCTCCAGGCAAGAATATTGGAGTGGGTTGCCATTTCCAACTCCAAGGGATTTTCCTGACCCAGGAATCGAACCCAGGTCTTGAGTATTGCAGGGTTTTCCTGCATTTCAGGCACATTCTTTACCATCTGAGCTAGCAGGGAAGCCTGGTGAAAATGAAAGGAGACATTTTTGATAATTATGCTATAGTTCAACAAATGTAAAAGGGATCTCTTCTAGTAGATACTGAATAAACATTTCTTGAATGCAAATATTTTTATATTATTATTTTAATATTTTTTTCCTTTCTCATTATGATTCTTATCCTTCTCTCTTATCCCATCTTTCCTTCACTATCATCCAATTTTATCTGTATTTTCAAAGTTAGAAATCAAATTGTACCCCATCTCCAATGGCAAATTAACTTCCATTAATAGGTTGTCAATATTCTAAAGGTCAGAGAACCTTAATTCAGAGTTACATTTGATTAATTTCAAATATGATTGTTCGGTCCCTACTACATAGCAAACTTTGTCTTAGCTGGGCTAGGCAGTAGTGATCAAAACAAGCAAAGTCTATCTTCAGAGAACTTACATTCTTGTGGGGTTAGGCAGACAGTAAACATAAAGCTATTACAATCTCAGATTGGGTAAGTGCTAGAAAGGAGACAAAATAGAAAAATTTGGTAGAGAGGCAGGTTTTAGAAAAGGCAGTCTAGAGAAAGAATAAACTGAAGCTGAAATCTGCATGAATTAGACCCAGGCATAAGTGGTGCAGTGGTAAAGAACCTGCTTGCCAGTGCAGCTGACACTAGAGACTCAGGTTTGATCCCTGGGCTGGGAAGACTCCCTGGAGAAGGAAATGGCAACCCACTCAGTATTCTTGCCTAAGAAAGTTCCATGGACAGAGAAGTGTGATGGGCTACAGTCCCAAGGGTCACAAAGAGTCGGACACGACTGAGTGACTAAGCACATGAGCACATCACTGTGTACCCACTAAGCATTTCAAGGGCCTTCTCTAATGGCTCACTGGTGAAGAATCCACCTGCCATTGCAGGAGACGGGGGTCCAATCCCTGGGTCAGAAAGAAGCCCTGGAGAAGGAAATGGCAACCCACTCTAGTATTCTTGCCTGGAAAGTTCCATGTACAGGGGAGCCTGATGGGCTACAAGTCCATGGGGTCACAAAGAGTCAGACACAACTGAGCAACTGGGCATAGGCCTACAGGCACACATAGGCATAAGAGGGGCTGGAGAAAGTGCATGGAGCAGAGACAGCAGCAAAAACAAAGGCCTGTAGGTGGATAAGCTTGGCAGCAGAGGAACAAGAGGTCATGTGGCCAGAGCCCAGCAAACAAGGGGGAGAGAGGTTTAACCATGGTTGGAGAGCACTGGCTTTGAAGCAGGACAGACCACATTAGAATGCTGACTCTCCTTATCCCAGTGGTATGCCTGGGTAAGTTATTAACACTTTCTGCACCTATTTTTCAGTGTTGAACAAGATAAAGAAGTGTGAATATACTAATATGCATGGTAGATGCCATAAAAATGGGAGATGCTTGAGTGATAAAACTAGAAGCAAGCAGTGACAAATGACCCTGAGTTTCCCAAATGAACACTCTTTAAATAATTCATTAAGGGCTGTATTTGTAGCCTACCCAGGTGGTGCTAGGGTGAAGAAACAGCCTGCCAGTGTAGGAGACACAAGAGACTAAGGTTCAATCCCTGGGTTGGGAAGATCCCCTGAAGGAGGAAATGGCAACCTGCTCCAGTATTCTTGCCTGGAGAATTCTCTGGACAGAGGAGCCGGGCAAGCCACTGTCCATGGGGTCCCAAAGAGGTAAACATGACTGAGAAACTAAGCAGCATCAAACCCAAAGACTAGACGTAAAAATCAAAACCAGTATCATCTTTTCCTGTTTTTACATTTCTCTGATGGTCACTGAAAATTCATGTCTGGGGTTAATCTGATTATAAATTGGACAGAATAGGTATTGCTCTAAGTCACTTATCATTTCTGGAAACCCCTCTGGCATTTCACACCTAGTGCCCTTTACCTGTTCTCTAATCCCCTTGTCTCCTCTGGTACCCCTTACACATCACTGTTTATTCTTCAACTAATGTAATCAATACTCAGTCACCAGGTTTCTTATCCTCTTTTTAACATTCACCACATTCTGCATTTGTTATAGAACAAAATAGTGCTGTTTCTAAAGGAATGCCAAGCTAGTTGGTCTATGCTGAAAGAGATGGAGCTTTCTAATTCGACTGGCCTTTTTGTGCTTGTTCTGAGCTACCTCTGCTGTGCCGGTGGCATTCAGCTGCTCTTTACTGAAATGGATAGTGTATGAAGTCCTTTGTGTAGCTCTGCAGGTGCATTAATTATAGACTACCTGGATGCATCTAGAACACTTGGCAGTAGCAAGACAGTAGTGAACGTTCTGTTAAACAGTGTTTCCAATGGCATGTACTGTGGACAGTTATAAAAGGCAGTTAGATAATGGCCTAGTATAATTCAGGAGTCATTGGATCACCCCAAATGAAACTCTACTCAATTTTGTTGCAAAATGAACGTTTTTTTTTTTAAATAATAACCCTTAAAAATTGATAACAGGTATCATTGGAACAAGGTATACTGCTGCTGCTACTGCTGCTAAGTCGCTTCAGTCGTGTCCGACTCTGTGCAACCCCATAGATGGCAGCCCACCAGGCTCTGCCGACAAAGTATGAGAGAGCTTTATTTACTGCCATGAAAATAATTTCTAGTCAGGGCAATTCATTAGCATTACTGAAATGTTGGCTCTTGTATGGACATGCCCTAGTTCTTGTTTGAAGCCAGGAATCCTGAAGGCATTTTCTTACTTTGATTTCAAATGTAGAAAAACTCAGAACTGCCAACGACTGCGTTTTGGTTTTTTGTTTGTTTGTTTGTTTTAAGATGAATCTGAGTGGATTCTTCACCAAATGCATGAGAAACAGAAGCAATTTGAATGACCTGTGTTGAAAATTAAAAAGTACTCATGTGGAAGAATCAGCCTGTGGATCTCTCATTTGAAAAAGAATAAAAGTAATTAAATGATCTTCTTTTAGCTAAATCATCTTCTTTTAGTTAGTCCAAAGAAAACTCACTAAGATGAAACCAGTTTGCCAGCTCATTAGGTAAAGCACACAAAGGCAGTGAGAATTCTCTTGGATTCTTTGAAGCTCAGGGAAGGGAATAGACCAACCAATACAGAAAAACTGATCAGGTACTTGCCCCTCACATCCTTTGTCTATCACTCTCTACAAAAAAAAAACAAAAACAAAAAAACAAAAAAAACAATAACAACAACAAAAACCTCAGCCTGTTTCCTCTGTCTTATTTTTATTTAGCTAAGAAATGTTTTTTGAGAGTAACGTCTTGACTTATAAAGGAAGATGCAGATAAGGGAAGGGGCTGAGATTTTTCTTAGTAGATGGAAAAGAATTATGCTGTTGGAACTTACCAGTTCCAAAATAAGTAAGTTTTCTGTTATTTAATGTCATTCATCTTGTAATAATATCAAGGAAGGATCTACTCAAAAAAGGTTTTTTATGGCTAAGTTTTAGCAGCTCCTTCAATTCCCTCAATAGACCACTGTGTGCTCAGTTGCTCAGTCATGTCCGACTCTTTGCACTTCTACCCGTGGACTGTAGTCTGCCAGGCTCCTCTGTCCATGGAATTTTTCAGGCAGGAATACCAGAATGGGTTGCCATTTCCTTCTGCAGTAGATCTTGTTGACCCAGGGATCAAAACTGGGTCTCTTGCTTTGGCAGGCGGATTCTTTGCCATTGAGCCACCAGATAAGTCTTCTTCTGGGTTTACCACTCCCAAAGGACATATCCCAAGTCTCACGAGGAAAGAAAAGCTGCCTTTCATCTCACGCAGTAATTTTACTTAAAAGTGCCAGAAAGAGACTCCTTCAAGGATCTGAGAGTAAGCTCTTGTCTAACACTTGGAATGAATTGCCTGAGGAGACACATGTACTGACAAACCAAAAGATTTTATTGGAAAGGGGAGCCAGGTAGACAGCAGCAGGGGACCCAAGAGAACATCTCTACTCATGGCTTGCCATCTCGGGTTTTATGTAGGTGGGATTAGTTTCCAGTTTCCCTCTGGCCAGTCATCTTGCTCATGCCCATATTGGTTCCACTCGGGAACCTTCTGGTGGTACATGCATCTCTCAGTCAAGATGGATTCCAGCACAAGGGTTTGGCAGAAGTTAGCAGGCCATATTATGGGCTGCTATATGCTCCCTCTTTTGGGGCCCTCCGAGTTCTATTGTTTGATTTGGCGGCAGCTTCTCAGTTCCAGCTTTTCAGGTCCTTATTGGGACCTTCTGTTGTGAGACAAGTTATGCAAGTGATTATTTTTGTGCCCAGCAAGGTGAGTGGCCAGCTCTAACAAACATCATCATAAATTAGGAAAAAGCTGCTGACTTAAGGGAAATAGCATAATGGTATTTTATTTTTCCTCTGGAATCGTAGACTCACAAATACAAGAAAAGCATTTTTCTTAAAGTCAAACTTCTGAAGTTTCCATTAAAAGAAACAAACAAACAGTAGTTATGCTCTAATCCTTTGCTGTTGTTAATCAGTTGCTGAGTCATGTCTAACACTGTGACCCTATGAACTGCAGCACACCAGGTTTTCCTGTCCCTCATCATCTCCCAGAATTTGCCCAATTCATGTCCATTGAATAGATGATGCCATCCAACCATCTCATCCACTGTTGCCCCCTTCTCCTGCCCTCAGTCTTTCCCAGCATCAGGTTCTTTTCCAATGAGTTGGCTGTTTGCATCAGGTGGCCAAAGTATTGGAGCTTCAGCCTCAGCATCAGTCCTTCCAATGAATACTCTGGGTTGATTTCCTTTAGGATTGATTGGTTTGATCTCCTTGCAGTCCAAGGGACTCTCAAGAGTCTTCTCCAACACCACAACTCAAAAGTATCAGTTCTTCAACACTCTGCTTTCTTTATGGTCCAACTCTAATTCTCAGCACCTAGATTATATCTCGACACACACTCACTCTTTACTGAGTCCCATGGACACAGGTTCCCAGAGGATATCGCTACTGATGATATCTCTTTAACACCGGAATTTACACCAAATCCACAACATCTTCCATTTTCCCATTATGGCACCCAAAGATCTCCATATTCTTACACTTCTACTCTCAGAATCATTTTGGAGCTATGGCTCCTTTTCTTCATGGATAATTCCATTCCATTTATTGCAATAAATATGTATTGACTAGACCCTAATAAGTGCATGATATATAAAGCTAAATAAAAGAACAATCCTACCTTCAAGAGACACAGTGTGGTGTGAAAGAAAGACACATACACAAGTGAAAACAACCCACGTTGGACCCAGATCAGCTCTAACGGAGACATGCAGAGTGAAATGACTGAGGAGTAGAGTTTCAACAGGCAGAATGTGAGGAAAAGCATTCGAAGCAACTGTGACAGCATGAGCACAAGCAAAGCAAGGGAAGTGGGGGAATATATTCAGAGAAATGAAAGCGATCTGTACACGGAGTGGATGGTAGGGTGTGGTCAGAGATGAGGACAGACAGCTCAGGCACGTCCTCTATCTACACAGATCGCCCACTGGGATCTTTCCTTGACTCTGTTCTTTTCACATATTTTCTCTGATTCCTGTTGCGAAGGTTTTCAGTTAGTTTATCTCTTCATGTCTGATCTGTTTATAACTAGATTATAAAGGCTTAAGGAAAGAAACCACGTCTTCTGTGTTTGCTTGTGTATCCCAAACAAAAACAAGTATTACACACAAATGCAGTCTTGGTGATTCTGTGTTGCACTGAGCACATTCTTCCAGTGCCCGTGGTTTTACAGACAATTTTCTGCCCAGAGACTCCAATAGAGAGGTCAAAATCCTTAGGAAGCATGCTAGTGACCAAGATGAGGGTGGGGTGGGGGGCCCACTTTTGTTAAATAAGAAGAAGGTCTGACAGATTATAGCATTCATGATTCCCTGATTATTAGGAAAAGGGGAAGCTCAAAAGGCTGACATTTCTTCTGCCTCTTCCAACAACTATCTGAAACTAGAAACAATGGATTAGAAAGTCCAGTTTGAAGATCTACTGAAAATCATCAGCCTGAGACATTTTATTCTTTTTTTATCTCCTCCTACAACAATATTTCACAGTTCAAGTTTTGTCTTTACTTGTCCTTTTTACAATCTTTTTCACAATTTTAAAGAATGTAACATGCATTCTGTGGCAGGGGAAAAAAAAGACAGGATAGCACCAGATTTACTCTGACCTTTTTAAGGTTCCAAATTTAGTTAGTTAGCCATTTCTATCCTTCAAGCTTTTCAGAAGCTCATGTGCTGGAGAGAACTAAAAATGGCAAACCCCTCCAAATTACCAGCATTTAAAAGGTTAAACAGTTTATTTTTATCTCACTAGCAGAGAACGAAAGCTCCAGTGTGTTCAGGCTTGGTATGACAAAGATCACAACAAGGAACCAGAAATGATCTGTGGTTAACCCTTGCCATCTAAGTCACTTCAGTTGTGTCCAACTCTTTATGACCCTGTGGACTGCAGCCCATCAGGCTCCTCTGTCCCTGGGATTCTCCAGGCAAGAATACTGTAGTGAGTTGCCATGCTCTCTTCCAGGGGATCTTCCCAACTCAAGGAACAAACCCACATCTTTTATGTCTCCTGCATTGGTGGGCAGTTTCTTTACCACTACCACCACCTAGGAAGCCCTTTCTACAACCCTCAAATCCAACTATGGGGATTTTTCTCCCAAATTTTGCAAAGTGTTAAACCATGGTTGTCAGGATTGGTTACAAGACTGCACAACTGCTCCTTTTCTCTTTCAGAATTGATCATACCTGTCCTTAGAAGTCCAGAGGGCAAGATTCAAAGTCTACCCAATAGGACACTCCCACTGCCATCAAAACTCACTCTCTGGACTGCTTCAGGGAGCATATGATTCTTCTATGTCAGGCAGCTTTCCTTTCTCAGCTACAGATTGGCACTTGTCATGGGCACTTGCTGTCTACCTCTACAAGGATTAAATCAAGTGCTGCTGCAACTGTTGTTTCTCAACATCCCCTGAAAGGAGTTGAGGGTGGGGAAGCAGAAACAAGGCACTCTGTGCTCAGAAAGGGGAGGTGGGGAAATTGGCAGAATAGGGCTTCATATTTAGAAAAGCACTAAAATCCTTTATGATAATGACTGCTCCTCATGGCTAGCAGAAACCTGTAAAAATATGGGCTTGATTGCATGTATTCCCCCTTCACCACAATCACAAATATACTGACCTTCCCCTGCCTCTTTGGAGCAATTTTTCAGAGCTATCTGTGGCGCTCTCTCCTGGCTGCAAGCCTCCTTTTGACCCAAATAAAACTTAAGTCACAGCTCTCATGCTGAGTATTTTTAAAAGTTGACACCCTCAAATGAAGATTCTGACTCAGGTTAATAGATTGCTTGCTTTCTCTGTGATCAGAAATAACTATTTTCAATGATATTGAGTGAAGCAAAAACCAGACTCACATACTTTTTGTGTAAAAGATACAATGGCTTAAAAGGGTAGTCAAGAACTTCAGAAGGAAATACTTAACCATTTATAAGTTAGATGCTTTACTTCTCTTTCGTTCTGAAGATTGAAAGTCAAAGTGTTAGTCGCTCAGTTGTGTTTGACTCTTTGGGATCCCATTGATTGTGGCCCACCAGGCATCTCTGCCCATGGAATTCTCAAGAGGAGAATACTGGAGTGTGTAGCCATGCCCTTCTGCAGGGGATCTTCCCAACCCAGGGATTGAACCTGAGTTTCCTGCATTGCAGGCAGGTTTTTTACAGTCTGAGCCACCAAGGAAGCTGTTTCTGAAGATTCACTCTAACAATTAGTTTTCTAAACTCACCACTTTGGGTCACACATGCAGAAAGTGAGTGTCCCAATAGTAGGCAGTGAATGCTCTGTTTGTCACCTACAAATTAGATGTGTGTGAGACATTTCTCCTTCAAGAGAAATAGGGTCACCAAGAAGCAGGTTCAGCAAAGGAAGGGACACATCCAGATACTTAATAGTTTTGACTCTTTCTTCCTGTCTTCCAGACATCTCTCAATTTTCTACCAAAATAGCCAGGTCTTATCTTTTTTTTACTCATTTCAAAACCTGCATTGAGAACACATAAATGGGTGGCAGAACTTTCAAGCCTGAGAAAAGTGAACTACCCACTGTCACAAAACAAAGAAAGCCCATTGGGCTGTTTAAAGAAAAAGAAAGAATTAAAAGTGGAGTTTCTTTGTTTCTAATGGAAAGCATTTAGTTAGGCTTTGGGAGGCACAGTTCAGGCTTTTGTGACCTACCCCCTAAGAGACATCCTGCAAAGCGTGGTTAGGAGATGTGGTTGAAATACAGGTCTCAGATAAAAAATTCACTACTTATGCAAAAGTGGTTCTCTCTGGGGTCCTAAAACTACATCTCTGTTCTCAGAAAATGAAAATGTAAGTGATAATAATGTGTTACATTCCTTGAATATATCAGCCTTACAAAACCACTGCTAGCCTAGGTTGTTTTTTTTTAATGTATTTGCTCTCTTCAAGGAATTTTCTTGCATAATATAAAAATTCCCCCTTTTTTGAGCACAGGGATGATTGGAGCATGGGGGAGTCAAATCTTCTGTGGAGTTAAATTCTCAGTTCAGCATGTAAGGTGAAAATTACATAGTCTAAATTACCCTTGAAAATCTCTGAAATTATCCATAAAATAGAGTATACATATTTCTGTATATACAACATTATACAGTAATTTTTATTCATGCTAAATTGTGGGAACTTCAATGCTGGATTAATGGAAGGAATAAAAGGCCTATGAAATCTACACAGCTCTCTGGGTGTTCAAAATAAGGAAAGTAGGAAAAGATGTGTGTGCATACATACTTAGTCATGTTCAACTCTTTTGGGACCCCAGGGACTGTAGCCTGCCAGATTCCTCTGTCTTGGAATTTCCCAGGCAAGATTACTGGAGTGAGTTGTCATACCCCTCTGTCAGGGAGGTTTGTAATTTCCTCAGTTCTGTCTCACTGCAGCAAAAATTTGAAGTGACAGGCAGACTAGTGTTACAGCTCTGTGTTACAGCTCAGCTTTATTTGCAAACAAGGAAAATACATCCTTGAGGTGTGAGGGTGGGCCACCCCAAAAGATGTGAAGAGAAGAGAAGCCCAAAGCTCAATTTTGGCCCCTCTTTTTATGTATTTTTCTCCTCCTCCTTGAGCCTGCCCTGTATAAACTGGGCTAGCCAGGAGGGCTGTTTGTTTTACCCGAGGCCCTCACTCCAGTCCTGGACCTTCCTTTGTTCTATGTTTACAGGCTTTTCCCTTTTTGTCTTTTAGCCACTGCCATTTTGGACTCCCTTTTCCTATTCTAACTACCTAACACTGGGGATATTCTTGAACTAGAGATGGAAACTGAGTCTCTCGCGTCTCCTGCATTGACAGGCATATTCTTTACCACTGAACTACCTGGTAAGCCCCAGGAAAAGATAGATTTGTAAATCTTTCATTTGCTGCATGATTTGTTCTAGTCTCTGTTCATACATAGCCTCTATAACCTTCACACATGTTCATAGAATTTGGAGGTTTTTTTAGTGAGCATTAAACAAAGTAAGTGGAGTCAAACCATACCCCCCAAGCATGCATATGCAGGTTTGATATGACTCTCCTGTAATCACCTAGGATTTTACATTCTTAATCATTTTATAAAATGTATTTACATCCATTATGTTATCTGACCCTTATCAGGTAACAGGGACAGGAGTGAGCATTTTCAGTTGTAGATGAGGAAAAAGTGACCTGGAGTTTAAGCTGCTTCTTCGAGGTCACTCTGCTTATTAGGGGAAGAACTGGGAATTCAGGCCAGATCATCTCATCCTCAGTGTGGCAGCTCTTCCAAAGGATCCTACTGTTCCTGAAGTAGTTGACACAGAAACTTGTGTTCCTTCCTTCCGGGGTTGGGGGAGGGGTCAGGGGGATGTGTCTGTAGAGTGTGGGGAAAAAAAGAAGAAAGAAAAAGCAAAACTTGTTATAATCACTCATTTTGAGACTCACCTTTGAAAGGAGAATGAGATTTGTGAAAGAACAAGTAAAACATAATTTTAAAAGTTATGGATGGTCTCTGAGAATTCAGAAAAGAAAATTCAGAAAGAGAAGAAATAAGAACCTGGTAATGCAGCAGTGTTACTAGCTTACCTAGAAAGACTTCAATTACCTAGAAAGACTTCCCTTGACATTAACCACGAAAGAAGCACAAATTTTGCACTCACATTTGATTACTTCAAAAATATATCAAAAAAAAGAAAAAAGAAAAAAAGGAGAATGAGAACAAAGAAGAATAGAAGAAAAACACAGTAATACTCTTAAGAGTCATTTCCTCAGTATCTGGGGCCCACTCAGAGCCCATTCATACACAGACACACAATAATCATCTAAATGTATGTTTTAGGAAGTGGAGAGGAAGGGGAATTATATTTTTGGATTACTGAATAAAGAAAATAAAAGCTGACATTCTGCACTGAGAAGTCAATGAGTCTGTGTTCAATAGGATGCTTCTGTCTTAAAGCTGGCAAAGGCTTTAAATGCTGCTCTTTGGTATTGAGAAAGTCCTTTTAGACTTTAATATTCCTCTTTAATCTAATGAGAGAACAGTCAATGCTAGCAATTAACCAAGGGAATATTTCCCCCTCAGGTTGCAATTACTTAATTCACTTCTAAGAATTATCAGCAGATAGGTCTCATTTTTGGTCCCATAGTTAAATGGAAAAATCAGTTCTATCTCCCAAATTCTTGAAATAAGTCAAAATAATTTTTGATGAAAAAAATTAATAATTATTTTGTTACCCAAATAAGCAAACATATTCTAATTTGTGTTATCCTAGAATTGAACGGATCCAGTGAATCTCACAAGTAAATGTGAACTGCTTATATCTGTAAGGAGGTGAAGAATTTGTTACCTATCAGGGTGCTAGAACTGTTATTGATAGGCAGCTTGGAGGGAAGAAAACATGAGTGAGAACACAGAAGAGTGGAGGGGAGGAGGGGGATCAGTAAGAGGGGGTAAGGCAGAGAATTCTTAGGGGGATGTGGCCAGTAAAACTTCAACATTTAAAGAATTTCTTAAAGATTTAAAAATATTTTAAGGGTAGAATCTTCAAATGTCAATTTATCTTTTAAATTGCTTCTGTTATTTAAAGTTCTTTACTCTGTTCCCATCCTTGTGTGTGTATTTGTGTGTGTGTAAGTGTGTATGTGTGAGAGAGAGGTAGAAATTAAATCTATTATTTCTATAACTGTGTTCTATGAAAGAGTTTTTGGTTAAATCAGTGAGTTGAGTCTCTCAGCTTTCCAAGTGTGCAATAAAGGAAGCAGACACCCAGAGGCAATGACCAGCACTCATCCCTTCATTTAATTAGGGTACATTAATTGAATACTCATTATATCCTTACTCTTTTCTAGGCAAGGAGGATAGAAAAGTGGACAAAATCACAAACTCTCTTTTTTCATGGAGGTTAGGTTCTAGTAGATAAGAAAGGTAAGAAATCAAAATACACACACAAAAAAATGTCAAGTAATACAAAGAAAGATAAAGTGAACATTTTGAAAGAAAACTGGGAGGAAATCACATATTACATATCACAGGACAGTAAGTATTTTCACTAACTTTTCATATGAAAAAGGGGAAACCTAAAGACAATGGGATGCCATCTTTAAAATGTTAAAGGAAAATGGTCATTTCAGAATTTTACCAAAATACCCTTAAAAATGTGGGTGACTAATAGTGTATGATTCCAACTATAAGGCATTCTGGAAAAGAGAAAACCAAGATAATAAAAAGATCAGTGGTTCTGACAGGCTGGAGAAGAGGGAAGGGATGACTAGTCAGTGCTCAGAGGATTTTAAGGGCTGAAAAATGTTCCATATGACACCATAATGATGGATATCTGTCATTGCATGTTTCTTCAAGTTCACTGAATGTACAAGACTAAGACTGAATACATTGGGTATTAGTGATATGTTGATGTAAGTTCATCTTTGGTTAAAAAAAACTATACCATTCTGTTGTATAATGTTGATAATGGGAAAGTCTGTTTATGTGGAGGCAGAAAGTATATGAGGAATCTCCAAAATTTCCCCTTTTAATATAAAATCTAAAAGCTTTCTTTTGAAAATTAAAGTTTTTTTTAAAAATGAATAGAAATTGGTCTTGAATACCAAATGTGAGACAGTTTTAACGACCAAGTTATGGAATCTGGAATCTAGTCCTGTTGTTATAAGGTTCAATATTCAATCAGGAAATAGAGAGTTGACAAAAATAGAGTTAAAGACAATGTTTAAGAAAAACTACATTTCTTGTTTATACTCTGAATGTTTTTTTAATCCTTCAAAAACCATATTACATATTTTTTAAGTGAAGATAAATAAAAACTTTCTCAGATAAAAGAAAACTGAGAAGGTTCATTGTCAGGAGACCTGTATTAAGAGTTCTTCAGGCTGAAGGGAAAAAATGCTGGATGTAAAGGCAAATCTACATAAAGGAATGAAGAACCTCAAAAATGGTAAATAAATGTGTAAATAAAAGATCTGGTTATTTGTTTTCTTCTTGAAATTTTCTTAAATGGCAATTGACTGTTTTATATAGAACTACAGTGATAAAAGTCAGAAAGCAGCAATTATTTAACCAGGGGAGTAGTGGAACAAATGTTCTATATCTTGATCTAGGTAGGGTTATATGGGTACATATGTAAATTAAAAGTTATCAAACTTTTGAAAGTCATACCTCATTTTACTGCATATACCTCTTTCAATAAAGCAGTGTTAGAATGGAAAAAACATAAGGACACAAAAAGATTTAAAATCAAATGACATGAAGAGATAACAGGAAAATAATAATAAAAGCGAGTAGTATAGCTGCATTAATATTTAGTCTGTCTTTAAGGAATAAATTATAAAAGTTGTATTTTGCAATAATAAAGTGTTTGATATGCCTAAAAAGATGTTAGACATACCTTCAAAATATAAAGCCAAAATTGACAAGACTAGAAGGAAAACATATAAAAATTTACCTTTATAGTAGGACATTTCAGCACTTCTTTCCCAGGACTTGATAGATCAAATAGGGTGGAAAATATATACAGTTATATAAGATTCAAACAATAAAACTAACAAGCTTAATATAATGGATATAGATAAGGACTTCCCCAGTGGCTCAGTGGTAAAGAATCTGCCTGCCAATGCAGGAGACTCAGGAGATGCAGTTTCAATTCTTGGGTTGAGAAGATTCCCTGGAGGAGGAAATGACAACCTGCTCCAGTATTCTTTCCTGGAAAATCCCATGGACAGAGGAGCCTGGCAGGCTACAGTCCAAAGGACTGTCAAGAATCAGACAAGATTGAGTGACAGTACACACTCACACAGATCCTTCTACTCTTGTCAATTTTGGCTTTATATTTTGAAGGTATATTTAATATCCTTTTAGGCATACCAAACACTTTATTATTGCAAAACACAACTTTTATAATTTATTCCTTAAAGACAGACTAAATATTAATGCAGCTATACTAGAAGGTGTACTAGAGGTATACCTTCTTTGTAGGCACCAATTGTACATTTACAAAAATTGACCAGGATTCAGACCATAATTATAGCAAGCCTCAAACAACTCTAGTTACAATACAATTAAATAAAAAAGTCAACAATCCAAGCAATATTTGCTAAGAAATCTTTAAAAATGCCCTACTAAACTGTTTGTTGTTTAAGGAAGAATAATCATGTACATGAGGGTAGGAGTGTTGCTGTCAATCAGAGTAAAGATGATGTAGTTGTTGGAAAAGAATATGAAGTTCATAGAGGTTTAGGGTTTGTTTTAACATGGGGAATATAACATTGTGTTGTGTAGTAATGGGAAAGCTTCTCAGGACACACAGGGAAATGATGCTGCTGGTGAGGACAGAGACAAGTAATTGAATTTATACACACACACACACACACACACAGAAATAAAACTTTCATGAAACAATACTTATCCTTAGTTATGGGTACTTATGAGATACAAACTCTGATATTTCCTAACATAGTCTACTATTCCTATTTTATTCTATTTGTGATGAGAAATTCAAATTTAATGAAGTTGTACTGAAATACAGCCATGCCTTCATTGGTTTATCTGAGTGTGTGCCACAGCGGCACAGTCCAGGAGTCAAAAAGCCTAAAGAATTAACTACCTGGTACTTTGCAGAAAAAATTTTGCTGATGCTGATCTAAAGGATTATTTTCCCCAATCACTTCTTATATGATGTATAGTGCTGTAGGGGCCTTCCAGTGGTCACCAGTCCTGGCTACACTTGGAATCACTGAAGAGGCTACTGATTTAGATGATTCGACCCCTACGCCTTTACCCAATGGTAGAGCCTCTCCAGAGGAATCTGTATTTTCAACCAGTGCAGTCATCCCATAGGGTTCTGTGTTGTGAACCCCTGGCTAGTAGATAGATCAGTTGTTAAGACTCATCATTTTGCTTTCCCTGAGTGAGAAAATGCCTTCCCTAAAAAGACTAAGATTAACAGTGGTAAAACCCAAGTTTCCTGTTGCCAGGAACGCTAGCTGTAGGGCTCTCAGAACTGAGTATTTCATTCTATTTTTAAAATGTTGGTAGCAAATAATTCGGAAAAGGCAATGGCACCCCATTCCAGTACTCTTGCCTGGAAAATCCCATGGATGGAGGAGCCTGGTAGGCTGCAGTCCATGGGGTCGCTAAGAGTCAGACATGACTGAGGGACTTCACTTTGAATTTTCACTTTCATGCATTGGAGAAAGAAATGGCAACCCACTCCAGTATTCTTGCCTGGAGAATCCCAGGGACGGGGGAGCCTGGTGGACTGCCGTCTATGGGGTTGCACAGAGTCAAGACACAACTGAAGTGACTTAGTAGTAGTAGTAGCAAATAACTGGAGAAGGAAATGGCAACACACTCCAGTGTTCTTGCCTGGAGAATCCCAGGAACGGCGGAGCCTTGTGGGCACCGTCTCTGGGGTCGCACAGTCAGACACAACTGAAGCGACTTAGCAGCAGCAGCAGCAGCAGCAAATAATTATTTGATTTTGCAGCCCTAGTAGGCAGCAATCTGAAATTTGGAAAATCCTATCATTGAATGATTAACTCCTTGCCATTCTTTCTTCTGTTTTCCAAGCTGAAGATAGTTGTCTCAACAGTTTTTTTTAATAGGCTATGGGATCGAACCTGGATCTCCTGCGCTGCAAGCAGATTCTTTACCATCTGAGCCACCAGGAAGCCCCAAGAATACTGGAGTGGGTAGAATTTCCCTTTTCCAGGGGATCTTCCTGACCAAGGCATCGAACTCAGGTCTTCTTGCATTGCAGTCAGATTCTTCACCATCGAGCCACCTGGGAAGCTTATGGGACAGTTCATAGTTACCACCATAAGAACGCAGCCACCTAATGTTTACAAAATGCTTTAGAGTCTTCTAGACGCTTACTCCTGCTTTCTTTCCATGCAATACCCCCACCCAATGACTGAAGAAGTATAATTCATAATCCCCATTTTATACCTTAGAAAACTAAGGTGAAAAGATATTAGCCAGGACTTCCCTGGTGGTCCAGTGGTTACAGGTTCAGTCCCTGGTTCAGGAAGATGCCACATGCCACGGGACAGCTAAGCCCTTGAGCCATAATTACTGAGCCCAGGCACCACAACTACTGAAGCCCACATGCCTAGAGTCAGTGGTCAGCAGCAAGAGACTACATTGAGAAGCCTGTGGACCGCAATAAAGAGCAGCCCCAGCTCACTGCAACTAGAGAAAGCCTGCTTGCGACAAAAAATATCCAGTGTAGACAAAAATATTTTTTTAATCTAATTTTAAAAAAAGATATTAGGCAAATTGACCAAGGCTACAATGTCAGTTAGCAGCACATCTATAGCCAGTAACTGACTATTCCTTCTCTCAAACAGTACTTTTAACTGTCTCTATCATCAAATTAAAAAATGTAAGCTAAGAAGTAAATTCTAACACATTTCGGGAGATCCAAAATAAAGGAAATAAGTGGGATAAAAAGGAAAAAGGATTCAGCTTAGAAATCAAAAGAGTGGGGAGATACACGTAAGAGGCAAAGTAAATTCAAATGTCCTGTGGACAAAGGGCTAATATAAATATATATGTATATGTGTGCATGCAAGCAGGAGAGCTTATCATCGAGATCATTTGAACCAATAAGTCTTATCCTTACTTGATACCTCGTTTATGTTGGACTGGTATTCAGACTTAAAATCGATGCCTTTGTACTAATTGTAAGGCCGGACCCCAGGGGCCAAAATGGGCCACTCCCCCCCTCCCTCCCCCTGGTAGGGGAAGTCCCTGACCGAAGGAGCTACCCAGATCCCAGGGACCAGTGACAGCACACTTCACCAGCCAAAGCCACCCCACCTCAGCCACGTAAAAGGGCCTATCACCTCACGACATCTCAGCCTGGCGACCTATCCGAACCCTCGCCCATTAACCTGACCATCCCTCACAACAAACTTATATAAGCCACTTCTAACACGGTCCAGGCGCAGACTTCCTCGACCTGCCTCATTTGGGTCCAGAAACCCTGCCAGGGAGGGCTTCACCATTAATTTTCTTTCCATGCAATACCCCCACCCAATGACTGAAGAAGTATAATTCATAATCCCCATTTTATACCTTAGAAAACTAAGGTGAAAAGATATTAGCCAGGACTTCCCTGGTGGTCCAGTGGTTACAGGTTCAGTCCCTGGTTCAGGAAGATGCCACATGCCACGGGACAGCTAAGCCCTTGAGCCATAATTACTGAGCCCAGGCACCACAACTACTGAAGCCCACATGCCTAGAGTCAGTGGTCAGCAGCAAGAGACTACATTGAGAAGCCTGTGGACCGCAATAAAGAGCAGCCCCAGCTCACTGCAACTAGAGAAAGCCTGCTTGCGACAAAAAATATCCAGTGTAGACAAAAATATTTTTTTAATCTAATTTTAAAAAAAGATATTAGGCAAATTGACCAAGGCTACAATGTCAGTTAGCAGCACATCTATAGCCAGTAACTGACTATTCCTTCTCTCAAACAGTACTTTTAACTGTCTCTATCATCAAATTAAAAAATGTAAGCTAAGAAGTAAATTCTAACACATTTCGGGAGATCCAAAATAAAGGAAATAAGTGGGATAAAAAGGAAAAAGGATTCAGCTTAGAAATCAAAAGAGTGGGGAGATACACGTAAGAGGCAAAGTAAATTCAAATGTCCTGTGGACAAAGGGCTAATATAAATATATATGTATATGTGTGCATGCAAGCAGGAGAGCTTATCATCGAGATCATTTGAACCAATAAGTCCTTATCCTTACTTGATACCTCGTTTATGTTGGACTGGTATTCAGACTTAAAATCGATGCCTTTGTACTAATTGTAAGGCCGGACCCCAGGGGCCAAAATGGGCCACTCCCCCCCTCCCTCCCCCTGGTAGGGGAAGTCCCTAACCGAAGGAGCTACCCAGATCCCAGGGACCAGTGACAGCACACTTCACCAGCCAAAGCCACCCCACCTCAGCCACGTAAAAGGGCCTATCACCTCACGACATCTCAGCCTGGCGACCTATCCGAACCCTCGCCCATTAACCTGACCATCCCTCACAACAAACTTATATAAGCCACTTCTAACACGGTCCAGGCGCAGACTTCCTCGACCTGCCTCATTTGGGTCCAGAAACCCTGCCAGGGAGGGCTTCACCATTAAAAAGCCTGTTAGATACTCTTTTTGGGGTCCTGATCGTCTTTACCTAACACTAATTACCAAGTTTACAGAGCTCTGGTTTTTAAACACTGAAACATGGAAAAGGAAAAGCTATTCAAAAATTTTGCCTTTAAAAAACCCCATGCCTTCATTCTCCTTGGCATCATCAGAAATACTCCCTCAGGAAATTAAAAACCATCCACCATTGTATGCCTATCTTATTTCCATGATACAATTACAGAAACACTAAAGATTGGAAGACAAAGGCTTAACTGTTTTAAGATAAATTTATTTCCTGTAAGAACACAGACTACCTCCTATATTTATATACCTTACAGATCCTAGGTAAAACAGATGGTGATAACAAAATAAACCTCCACTTAAATTGAACAATAGCAGAAGGTTAACATGCACTAGTTCCAGATTAGACACCCCCCCCAAAAAAAAGCACACGTGTTTTCCTTACACCACTGTCTAACATGATTAGAAAATGCACACAATAGTGTCCACCCTAGGAGCTTTCTGTGTTGCCAGTCCTGGCAACGAAGCTTCTCAATAAGATTTATCAAGTAGAAAGTTCGACCACTGCTAAAAGGGATAAACTACTTTGTGAAATACAATAATATCGATCATTATGTTGTTTCAAGGAAGGGCGTGAGCTTGCTCATGGAAACGAATGGAGGGTCAGAACTTGGGAGCTAACTTGAAAGAATTTTGAATTAACTTGCAGAAACACTTTCAAGGTGATTTAAGGATAGTCTTTTGGAATTGATTTTAAACAATGAAAACCAGGTTTAGTGTCTCCATATGGAAAACCAAAGATTTAATTGGAAAAGCACTTAACGTTGTCTGCTATGTTACAGGAGTTCTTTTCTTGTGCAGTGTTTGTATTATTTTTAACTACTCTCTTTGTATAATGTTGCCCTGTGTTTACCCTACAGTTCCCTCTTTGTCAACACACTCACTCCAGACAAGCAGATTCTATTATTTTAGCTTACTCAGTGGCTCCTGGATTGTTCATTGAGAAGATCACATCACATCTCAGCACAGCTGGTGGCAACATGTCTTGTATGAAATAAACAAACAGATTTTATTTCTTCAATATAGAGTTCAGCTAATTTATTTTATCACAAACTCAAATGTCCTTTGGAAAATCTGAAAGGTTTTAAATATAAGATACAAAACTATGCCAGTCTCTAAGGTCTTCTTTTACGATGAGAAAAGAAACCTGAATATCCATAATACTATCGACATATAAGAAGCCACATTTCTGAAAGTAATGAATACTCCACATTCCATTTTTAATTACTAAGTTGTCACTATGAAAATTTTTATTCCAAGTGGAAACCTTGAAGTGTTTTCATTTTCAGTCCATGCCCTTGGAATCAGGCTCCCTGCTCAGTTTCAGGAAGGACTATAGTGTACCACCCTGTTTGCCTGATTGGTGCAATGCTGGGCATAAGACATAGCAATGCCACTGCAAGGGACTTTACTGGAACTAAAAAGGTCTCTCTAATCAAAGCTATGTTTTTCCAGTAGTCATATATGGATGTGAGAGCTAGACCATAAAGAAAGCTGATCACCAAAGAATTGATGCTTTCAAACTGTGGTGGTAGAGAAGACTCTTGAGAGTTCCTTGGACAGCACAGAGATCAATCCTAAAGGAAGTCAACCCTTAACTATTCATTGGAAGGATTGATGCTGAAGCTGAAGCTCCGATAATTTAGCCACCTGTTGCGTAGAGCTGACTCACTGGAAAAGACCCTGATGCTAGGAAAGATTGAGGATGAGAAGAGAAGGGGGTGACAGAGGATAAGATAATTGGATGGCATCATTGACTCAATGGACATGAGTTTGAGTAAACTCTGGGAGATAGAGGAAGACAGTAAAGCCTGGCATGCTGCAATCCATGGAATCACAAAGAGTTGGACATGACTTAGTGACTGAATAACAACAACAACAACAAAGAACAGGGTTCTCTATCTCTCTCTCTTCCCCTGAAATAAAAGGTGCTAAAGAAATAAACAAATAAGTAAAAGTAATCTTAACTAACCAGTACCATCTTTACCAATGCATGCACAGGCCTGTGTGACAAGAAAGTCAATCTGCAAAAAAGCAAAGCCAGAGATGAAAATGGCAGTGCCCCAATAACACCATTTCATCGGCCATATCTCCTGGACTTGAGATAGAAATAGACTCTGACTTCCACTTTTACATGCTCTGGATTTCTGCCACTTACCAAAAAAATAACGCCTGTAAGTGTTTGCAGACAACAAAAATAGGTGAAGTGTAGTCCCTCGTTATATGTGCTATTCATACAAAGTTACTTAAATCGAAAAAGTGAACTTGATCTATCTGCCTCCAGCCTCCCATCATGATGTTTGCTCTGCTCTACACCTCCTCTCACACACGTATCCATTGCACTTCTCCTGCTCTCTCTGATCCAATTTTCCTTTCCCAAATACAATTCTGTTCATAAGCAAAGTGCTGATAGAAATCATATACATCTTAGTGTAAACATATTCACTTAACAACCCACTTAGGGACAT
>SJYC01084837.1:0-12930 GCA_006408675.1 Madoqua kirkii
AAAAAACTTTTTCTTAATACAAAGTTTATAAAAAGTGAAAATTATTTTAAATGTTATGTTTTATTTTTGCATAGTTTTATTTTACTTGAAAAGTGTAATTTATAAAAAGTGTATTTTGTAATCGGTGCAGATGGAATTGTCGGGGCGCATTTGGTGTGTGTAATGCTCAAACAGGGTTTTGGTGTACGTTCTTTACGTTTAAACAAAAACGGTGAGAAATATCTGAAACGGATTTTGAGTTATTATTCCGACGATTATTCCGACCTTTTCAATGAGATAGATTTTTTAGATGTTTCTCTTGACGATTATGAAGGGTTGAAAGAGGCTTTTGAAGAAGTTGATACCGTTTTTTATTGTAAAAATCCTTACCTTTCTATAAAACATTCTTTTGAAGACAATTTAGACGAAATCCGCAATGTTATTGCTGCCGTAAGAGAAAAGAAAGTAAAATATTTTTGTTATTTAAGTTCGTTGGACGCTTTGGGACAAGAAGAGGGCGAAAAAGAAATTTCCGAATTTTCTCGTCGCAATCCCAAGGGTAATTATCCAAAAATGTCGGCTTTGAATTATGCCGTTAAAACGGAAGTTCAACGTGCTTTAAATGAGGATATTAACGGCTGTATTGTTTATCCGGGCGTAGTTTTGGGACACGGAGACTGGCTTACGGATTCTTCGCGGTTGGTATCTTTGGTTTCTGCTTACGGTTTTTATACTACGGGTGTAACGGGTTTTGTAGGTGTTTACGACCTTGTTAGATGTCTTATGGTTTTATCGAAAGAGAAAAAAAATGATACTTCTTTTGTTTTAGTTGCCGAAAATGCAAGTTATTACAAAATCATAAAACTTATTAATAATTTTTTAGGCGGAAAACACCGTCTTAAATTCGCAAACGGTTTCAGACTTTTTGTTTACAAATTTTGTTATTGGATAAAATCTTTTTTCAAAGGGCGCAGACCTTTTATAGACAGTGCTTACTTCAATCGTCTGACAGGGTTTTCGCTTTATGACGGTAGCAAATGTGTGGCAAATTAATTATTAGTTATCAAGAGATTAGTGAGGTAATAGAAAATATGTGTTCAGTTTATTTGAAAGATAATTTTTCCGTTGCGAAAAAGTTTTATAAATTTATCTGATTTTTTTGTTTGCGTTTAAAATTTGCGTACTTTTGTCAGAAAGTTTTTTTATGGACATCAGAACAATCAACAACATATCCGAAAAAGAAAAGGAACTTGACAAAAAACTTCGTCCTTTAACTTTTGACGACTTTAACGGTCAAAAAAAACTTAGGGAAAATCTTGAAATTTTCGTTAAAGCGGCAAAATTAAGAGGTGAAGCGTTAGACCATGTTTTGTTTCACGGACCTCCCGGCTTGGGAAAAACCACACTTTCCAATATTATTGCCAACGAATTAGGCGTGGGAATGAAAACGACTTCGGGTCCCGTTCTTGATAAACCCGGCGATTTAGCCGGACTTTTAACCAATCTTGACGAAAGAGACGTTTTGTTTATTGACGAAATCCATCGTTTAAGTCCCGTTGTAGAAGAATATCTTTATTCTGCAATGGAGGATTACAAAATCGACATTATGATAGATAAAGGTCCGGCGGCGAGGTCGGTTCAGTTGTCGTTGAATCCTTTTACTTTGGTCGGGGCAACAACGCGTTCGGGCCTTTTAACCGCACCGCTTAGGGCAAGATTCGGGATTAATCTTTTGTTGGAATATTACGATGTAGAAGTTTTAAGCCGAATAATAATCCGTGCAGCGGGCATTTTGAGAATAGAGATTGATGCAGAGGCTGCGGGCGAAATTGCTTCACGCAGCCGTGGAACACCAAGAATTGCAAATTCTTTGTTACGGCGTGTCAGGGATTTTGCTCAGGTGAAAGGAACGGGAAAAATAGACCTCGAAATCACAATATTCGCCCTTGACAATCTTAACATCGATTCTCTCGGTCTTGACGAAATGGACAACAAAATTTTGTGTACGATAATTGACAAATTTCAAGGTGGTCCCGTCGGTCTTAACACCATTGCAACGGCAGTGGGAGAGGATTCGGGAACTATTGAAGAAGTTTACGAACCTTATTTAATTATGGAAGGACTTTTAAAAAGGACTCCGCGCGGGCGTGTTGTAACGGATTTTGCCTACAAACATTTGAAAAAAAACATAATTGATTTTTCTCAAAACGAAATGACTTTGGATTTGTTTTGAGAAAAAATTTACTTTTGCATTACAATTTTATTTTTTTTAACAACAAATAATCAATAAAAATATGTTTACGAATATTTCTAAAACGGGAATTTTTATTCTCGGCGCATTAACCGGAATTGCTGTTGTGGCTTTAATGAAATCGAGCAAAGTTCAGAAAGGTTGTGCAAAAATTTTAACGGCAGGAACTCAGTTGAAAGAAGAGGCTCAGGCTTTTGTCGAAACCGTTAAGGAAGATGCTCAGGATATGATAGAGCAGGCAAAACAAGAAGTGAAAGCGTAAAAATGGACTTTAAAATTGTACATTCGCTTCCCTCTCGGGTGAGAATCCGTTACGACAGACACCTTTTAACGCCTACTCAGGCAGGACTTTTGAAAAATTTGGTTGAAAGTCAGGACGGAATTTCCTCGGTTGAAGTTAATACCGTATCGGGAAGTATTCTTATCCGTTACGAGGGAATTTCTCAGGAAAAGGCACTTTCGTATATTCAGGCTTTAGACAAAAAATATCTTGGAAATCAAGAACTTTTGAATAGTGTCAGCCGTCTTGACATTCCTCAGCCGTCGCTGTTTTCGATTCTCTCGGAAATGGTTGTAAAGCATTATGCGAAAAAAATTCTGCCTTTTCCGATACGGAAAACTCTTCAACTGATTAACATTACCCCGAGACTTTATCAAGGGGCAAAAAATGTTTTCAAGGGAAATTTTTTCTGCGCTGACACGTTGGACGCAACGGCGTTGGCGTTTTCGTACTTTTCGGGCGACATTAATACGGCAGGTTCGGTGTCGTTTTTGTTGAAAGTGGGCGAGGTTTTGGAAGAATACATCAAGAGAAAATCTTACGATAATCTTGCTCATTCGCTTTTAAACACCGAAGAAACGGTTAATGTTTTAACCGACGACGGCAACGAAATTCAGGTTTTGACCAAGGATTTAAAGCCAGGCGATAAAGTAATTTGCAGAACCTCAGGCGTTATTCCCGCTGACGGAACGGTAGTTTCGGGACTTGCGATGGTTAATCAGTCATCAATGACGGGAGAGCCGTTAGCGGTTGAAAAAAAGGAAGGTTCGGGCGTTTTCGCTTCAACGACGGTTGAGGACGGTGAAATCGTTATAAAAGTAAAATCTGCTGGTAAAGAAACGCGTATAAATCAGATAGTTGCATTGATTGACAACTCTCAGGCTTTAAAGGCTGCCTCACAGGTTAAAGCCGAAAGAATTGCCAACAATTTGGTAAAATACAATTTTATGCTTGCCGGCGCAACTTATCTACAACGGGCAATTTTACCAAAGCAATGTCAACTTTGCTTGTTGATTATTCTTGCGCAATGAAACTTTCTGCGCCTATTTGTGTTCTTTCGGCAATGCGAGACAGTGCTCAAAACGGCATTATTGTTAAAGGTGGAAAATTTCTTGAATTAATTTCTAAGGTTGATACTTTTGTTTTTGACAAGACGGGAACGCTGACGGAGGCTTCTCCGAAGGTATCGCGCGTAATTCCTCTCGGGGGCAGAACCGAGAACGAAGTTCTTAGAATGGCGGCTTGTTTGGAAGAACATTTTCCTCATTCGTTGGCACGTGCCGTTGTAATTGAGGCAAAAAATCGAAATCTTGTTCACGAAGAAGAACATACGAAGGTAGAATACGTTTTGGCACACGGTATTGCCTCCTCAATTAACGGAAAAAAACTCCGCATAGGTTCGGCACATTTTATTTTTGACGACGAGAAAATCCCGAGAACCGAAGAGGCTGACAAATATATTGACGAACTTACTTCAACCGGTGATTCGGTTTTATATTTTTCGGAAGGTGATTCTTTGGCGGGACTGATTGCGATAAAAGATTTTATCCGTCAAGATTCTGTCGAAGCGATAAAAGAGTTGAAAGCCTTAGGCGTTAAAAACATAGTTATGATAACCGGCGACGGAGAAAAAACGGCTCAGGCCGTTGCAGCACAAGCGGGTATAACGGAGTTTTATGCTCAGACCTTGCCCGATAAAAAAGTTTCTTACGTTGAAAAAATGAAACGTGAAGGGCATATTGTTGCAATGGTCGGCGATGGTATTAACGATGCACCTGCGCTTTCAGCCGCTCATATCGGCATTGCAATGGGTAAAGCCTCGTCAATAGCGGGTCAGACGGCAGATATTATGTTGCCTGACAACGGTTTGAAATCGTTACCCAAACTTGTTACGATAGGAAAAAATCTCACAAAACGCATAAAAGGCAACAATGAGGCAATCATCGGCGTTAATTCGCTTTTGATTTTGGGCGGTTTGGTAAATGTTATAAGCCTTCGACGGCAGCCCTTCTTCACAACGCTTCAACCGTTGCAATCAGTATGAACGCTATGAGAAAAATTGATTAAAAAATTTTTTTGATATGGTAAAACACATTATTCTTTGGCAGTTGAAAGACACTCTTTCCGAACAGGAAAAAGTTAATGCAAAAAATTCAATTAAAAACGGTTTGGAATCCTTAGCGGGACAAATTCCGGGTTTGAAATCTATTCAAGTGAATATCAATCCGTTAAGCACTTCTAATGCTGATATTATGTTGGATTCGTTGATGGAAAGTTTTGAGGCGTTGAAAGGTTACGCCGTTCATCCCGAACATGTTAAAGTAGCCGACGGCGTTGTTAAACCTAACGTAAAACTCCGTGTTTGTATGGATTATGAAGTTTAAAAAAAAACATTCCGACTTTTTTCTGAAAAAAATTGTCGGAAATGTTTTTTTAGGTTAAAAAGATTTGTTTCGTTTTTTGGTTAAAAAGAGTGTCTTGTTTTTTTTTGATTTTCTATTAATTTAACACTTTTAAAACCCTTTACCCTAAAAGAATTTTATCTTTTTTCTGAAAAAAATTATTCCGTAAAGTATTAAAGCCGCAATTATTGAAATAATTGTTATCGTAAAACTTTGTCCTGTTTTACATTCAAGTTCTATTGTATGCTGACCGCTTGTTAAATTAACGCCCAAAAATCCTATGTCGCATTTTGTAAGTTTTTCTTCTTTTGAATCTACTTTTATTGTCCATGCTTTGTCGTAAGGAATGGTCAGAACTAAGAATTTATTTTTTTTAAGGTTAATGTTTCCCTTTATATAATCATGCTTAAAGTCCGTAATATTAAGCGATTCTTCATTGATTAACTTTGTGTTTTCTATAAACTTATCGAGCGAAAGTGTGTTCAAATCTAAAATGCTGTCGTTTTTATATGTTTTTTTCAATGCCGTTTTGTCAGCATCAAAATCAGAATCTGTTACAACACAATTTAAAAGTGAATAAATTTGTTGCGTAGTTTCGCTGCAATAGAGATAGACGTATGAGGCAATTACTCTGCGTAAAAATCCTTCGGGAAAATTTTCGTCAGCATATTTGTCAATTTCTTTTAGTGAGGAAAAATTTTTGTTGTACATTTTTTGTACTCCTTCGCTCAGATTCATAAACGTTTCTATCGAATAACCGTTCCGCTCTAAATTGGCAGTTATCGCCTTAATGCCGTTTTCAGTTACCGAAAACGTAACCAAAGAATCGAAACTTTCTCTTTCGATGTATCTATCAACCGTAAAACCGAGCGGCAAAACGTATGGATTTTCTATTAAAAGATGTTTTTTGAATTTTTTTTCTTTTCCTAATTGTCGAAAGTAGGCATAATTCTGACAGTATCTTCCAAATGGCAGATAAAATATTTTGTTGAAAAAAATGCGTATGCAAAAGGTGATTGCGGAATACCTTTTATCCACCTTGTATCGCTTTCTATGTACGGCGAAATTTGACAAATACTTCTTAAAAATCTTACGTAATCGGGATGATTGAATGAACTATAACATTTTGAAGTATAATAATTTAACACTTTATTTGCGTTTAACGAGGCATGTATTGCAATGCCGGGTGTGTAAGAAAGTTCAGTACGGTAAAATTTTGTCGTGTCTTCCTTTTTTATCGTGTCTAAAACTTCGCAAATACCGTCATCGTAACCGGCTTTATTGAGTTCCAATTCGCTGAACGATACTGTTTCTCTGTTGTCAAGCACGGAATATGTTAAAACCGTTACTTCAATTAACACCGCTAAAAGTATCAGATTTTTAAGCGTTTGTCTATCGATAAAGTTTATAAAACAAAACAACAATACATAAACCGTAACAATTATACCGACAAAAAAGAGTATTTCCGTTTTTTCTATCATATAAGGAGAATCTGTTGCTGCTTTCCAAATTAAAAGTGCTGATATTAAAGTAGTTGCAATCAACAGCGGAAAATTTATCTTTCGTTTTATTACTATTATTTGCAGACATTGTGCAAATACCATTATCATTGTAAAAGTAAAGAAAAAGTCAATTCCGTATCTGTAATAATCTCCTGCATAAAGCACTATTGACCGTCTGAGCGGTGGAAAACACATTACGGCAAACCAAAACAGCAGCAATGAAGAATAAGCAATTTTTTTTCGTTTTGACAGGAATTGGAAAATTTGCGGGAAAATCAATACTGTTAAAATTCCCGAATAAATTGCTGGTGCTTCTAAAAAGTTGTTCCACTCGGAAAAACCGAAATCGTTGCCGGGAATATTGTCGGCAAAAAGCCTTAAAATGCTCACTGACAACATTTCTGCCGTAAGAAAAAAGTTGTTGCTTGCCATTTTGCCGTAAGAAACGTCTTCCATTCTCGGCGTTGAGGTCATTATATCGAGTACGGATATGAACGACGGCAATACGACCAAAATACCTAACAGCCCGAAAATGAACATATTAAGACATGTTTTTAAAATTCTTTTTCCGTCTGCTTTTACGGAAATGAATCTGAAAATCATATAAACCGCCAAAAACACCGAGTGTAAATACAGAAAATAAGGACTGAAATTGCTGCTGCAATCGCAAAAAAATACGGACGTTTTTTTGTAAAAAGTTCTTCAAAAGAGAATAGGTAAAAAGCGGTTAAAAATCCGTAATTTTCTATATCCCACGGCGAAAGGCATACCACTGCACCAGAATATGCCGCTAAAATTCCCGCCGCTATTGCCGAAAATTTGCTTACGTTAAGAAGTCTGAGCCATAAATACGTGAAAATTCCCATTCCGAGAAACGAAGTTATGAATTTCATATAAAAATAATACGCTCCGATAAAAGGAATGTCAAAGTTGGAATATATGAATTTTGAAAGCCAATAAGTAAAAAATCCCCATGGGTGCAAAGGTATATTGTTGATAATAGAATCTCCCGGTCCGTTGTAAAAACTATATCTTGGAAACAACGAATCTTCTGTTAAATATTTGCTGCTGAACCAGTTAGGCATATACGAAGTGTAACTATCCGATGCCAGACCCGTAAAAATAAATAAGTCTTGTAGAGAGAAAAATTTGTAAAAACATATCAACCCGACTGCCGTTATCAGCAAAAAAAGAGTTGATATTGGTTTTTGATTAATAAAATCTGAAATTTTATTTTTCATTTCCGCAAAAAAATTATAATTTCAAACTTCAAAATTAACAATTTTTTTCGGTCTAAAAAAATGAAAATTCCATACAATAAGCCGTTTATTATCGGCAACGAAACAAAATATATAAAAGAAGCCGTAAAATCGGGGCGGATTTCTGGTAACGGTGTTTTTACAAAAAAATGTCAGGATTTTTTTCAGAAAACATTCGGTTTTAAAAAATGTCTTTTGACTTCGAGTTGTACGGATGCTTTGGAAATGTGTGCAATGCTTTGTGATATTGAGCAAGGTGATGAGGTTATTGTTCCCTCGTATACATTTGTTACAACGGCTTTGGCTTTTGTTAGAGAAGGTGCGAAAATTGTTTTTGCCGATTCTTGTTTTGACAATCCTAACATCGATGCTGACAATTTGGAAAATCTCATTACCGAAAAAACAAAAGTTTTGGTAATTGTTCATTACGCCGGGGTTGCCTGCAATATGGAAAAAATTTTGGAAATCGTTAAGAATTATAATTTGATTTTAGTTGAAGATTGTGCTCAGGCTTTTGATTCGTATTATGACGGAAAACCGCTCGGAAGTTTCGGTTCTTTGGCATCTTTTAGTTTTCACGAAACTAAAAACATAATTTCGGGCGAAGGCGGGCTTTTAGTTGTTAATGACGAAAAACTCATTAAACGTGCCGAAATTATTTGGGAAAAAGGCACAAATCGGGCAGATTTTTCGCGCAAACTTGTCAATAAGTATGAATGGATTGACTTAGGAAGTTCGTTTCTTCCGTCAGAAATTATAGCGGCTTTCCTTTATGCTCAGTTGGAAAATTACGAAAAAATTCAAAAAAAACGTATCTCAATTTGGTTTGAATATTTTAAGCAACTCTCTATTCTCGCACGAAATAAAAAAATCTCACTTAGTTATCATTCCGACAAAGCAACCGCTAACGGACATATTTTTTACATAATTTGTAAGGATTTTAATGAGCGGGCAGAGTTGATGAAATTTCTTTCCGACAACGGAATACTTGCCGTATCGCATTATCTGTCGTTGCATAAAAGTCCGTTCGGAAAAAAAATTTTGAAACAAAGCAATGTCGTTTTAAAAAATTCCGACAAATTTGAGGAAAGGCTTTTGCGACTTCCGCTTTATTACGAATTGAAATTGAAAGAAGTCCGCGAAATTTGCGCGCTTATAAAAAAATTTTACTCTAATTGACGTAAAAGTCAATTCCTAAAAGTGTTATATCGTCGAAAAGTTTTTGGTTTGAACGGCTTATTTCCAAATCCGATAAAATGCCATCAATGGTGTCGGAAATTTTAGAATCGTTCATAACTTCTTGTTCTACAACCTTTTGACCATAATAATCTATCCCGTTTTTTTCTAATTCCACTACTCCGTCGGTAAAACAAAGAAGTTTAGAATCTGCCGTTAAAACAACGTAACCTTCTTTCGGAAAAACTTCGTCTAACATTCCTACGCCCTGGCAGCCGAGTTCGAGATAAAGTTTTTCTCCTGTTTTTTTGTTGTAAAGTACGGGCGCATTATGACCGGCGTTTACGTATCTTAATTCGTGAGTTTTAAAATTGTAACGTCCTAAAAATAAGGTAATAAACCTATCTCCGCCTGTATTTTTTACGATAATTCTGTTAAGACGTTTTACCAACTGCGGCAACTGACTCTCGGATGTAAAAAGTGCTTTTAAACTTGCCTGAAAATTGCTCATCAAAATGGCTGCCGACATTCCCTTTCCCGTTACGTCGGCAATACAAAAGAACATTTCGTCTTTTGACAATAATCAAAATCGTAATAATCGCCGCCGACTTCGTAATGAGGCATATAAAAGGCTTTCAGGCTGATACGGTTTTCATTTTTGAAAATATCTTCGTGCGGGACGAGATGGTTTTGGATTTCGGATGCCATTTCCATCTCTTTTTTCAGACGTTCTTGTTGCAAAATTACTTCCTGCATACGGCGGTTTTCTATCGCAACCATTATGATTATTGCCAAAGTCTGAATAAAATGTAAGTGTCTGATTGACGGCGCAATACCTTTTTGTTCGCCCTCAAAATCGCCTATGAGTACGTATGCAAGAGGTTCGTTGTCTTGAATGACGGGAATAATAAAGTCGTAACCGTTGAAAATGGGATTCGACATCGAAAAAGTTATTTCTGTAAGCGGATTTAAATCTTTTTCAACGTTTATGTGTTCGTAATCGGAGTTTTTCACGTTGAATTTTACGGCAATTTCCCATTTTAAATCTTTTTTGATAAACATCAATAATTTTCCGATATTGAGTTCTTTTGTTAAAAGGTTTTTAAACGAATTCAAAAGTTCTTCAATCGGCAAATTGGCATTGATAGCCTTTGTAACGTTCAATAAAGTTTTGAGTTTGAACGAATAAAACTTTAATCTGTCTAATGATGCTTTATCGGTTTTTGCCATGATTTATCCGTTTAAAGATTTACGACGGATAACCCATCGTAAATCATTGATTAATAACTAATTCGCTCTTTCTACATATGAACGGTCGCGAGTATCGATTTTTATCTTGTCGCCTTGATTGACAAACAAGGGAACACGAATTTCCGCTCCTGATTCTACCGTTGCGGGTTTTGTAGCGTTTGTTGCGGTGTTGCCTTTAACGCCCGGTTCGGTGTAAGTTACTTCCATTATAACGAAGGGCGGAAGTTCAACAGTTAAAACTGTATCAGTTTCTTCTTGAATAACAATATCTACTTCTTGACCGTCAAGATAGAGGTCGGGATTTTCGATATGCGAGAGCGGAACGGTGATTTGTTCAAATGTTTCCTGTTGATAAAAACGAATGAATCGCCTTCTTTGTAAAGATATTGGTACGGACGGCGGATAATTTTGGTGATGTCGATTTCGTGTCCCGACGAAAAAGTGTTTTCCAAAACTCTGCCGTTGGTAAGGCTTTTCAGACGGGTGCGCACGAAAGCCGGACCTTTTCCCGGTTTAACGTGTTGAAAACTTACAACCGTGTAAATATCATGGTTGAAATTAATGCACAAGCCGTTTTTTAAATCTGCTGTTGTTGCCATTTAATTGTTATTGGTGTTAAGTTTAATATAATTTAATGTGCAAATTTAATTTTTTTTTCTTAAAAACAATATTTTTTGCCGTTAATTTTTTGCAATCTTTTGTTTTATTTTAATCCCAATCTCCGTCTCTGTCGTATCTAATTCCTTTGTAGTCGCGTTCTCTTAACCACTGCCAAAAAGTTATATCGCGGTCAAAATAGCCGTATTCTTTTAGATTAATTTCGAGAAGTTCTTTTAGAGTATCAAAATGCCATTCTAAAATCCGTTTGCCGTTTACTTCCCTATCAATGGCGTATTCGCTGTATGTTTATATTTTACTATTAACCCTGTTGTCATTAAAAAAATAGGTGCTGATTTCTTCTTTTTCGTCTTTTTGTTTTGCACCATAGCGTATTATGTGTATAGGTTGCAAAATTTTTATGGCTTTGTTATAACCTTCTATCCAACATTGTTTTGAACGCAAATCGTATCCTATGCCGGTACTGTTGATTGCAATTACCGAGTGCCGAGGCAACCCCTCAAAACAATATTCGAAAGTATCTTGTGTGCACCAAACTACATTGGGAATTACTTTTATACCTTTATATTGCCACCATGCAGCAAGCATTTTTATTTTGAAAATATTTCCGCGTTTTATCGGGTCGGGCATCTGCGGCTGAACGGAAAAGTCAGGCGCAATTACATATCCGTATTTTTGAAGTTTTTTAAAGCTGGTGTTCGGTTGGTTGAGTATGTTCATAAATTTAGAATCAGACTCAAAAAAATGAACTGCATAACCGCTTACCGAATATTTATAATTTATATTTTGAAAATATTTCCGCGTTTTATCGGGTCGGGCATCTGCGGCTGAACGGAAAAGTCAGGCGCAATTACATATCCGTATTTTTGAAGTTTTTTAAAGCTGGTGTTCGGTTGGTTGAGTATGTTCATAAATTTAGAATCAGACTCAAAAAAATGAACTGCATAACCGCTTACCGAATATTTATAATTTCTGCCGTAACCTATAATCCTATTGGGAATTTCGCCTGTGTATGCATTTACTTTGGGCATTTGATTCTTTGATGTAAAGTTAAGGCAACTGCATATTTTTTGATAAAATGGGTCTGAAAATTTTGCTTTTTCCGTTTCTCTCTTTATAATATTGTCGTTACAAGCAAAATCTAACGAAAGTTTAAGTTGTATGTGTTCGTGCATTTTTTTGTAAAATTAAATTTGTTTATAAAAAAATGCTCCGATAACAGATTTATAAAATGCGTTTTTTACAATCCTGTCTGTGTTTGTTGCCATAAATTGCACTCGGAGCGGATGCAGTTTGATATTTGTAATTGGCGTTACAAATATCGGCAGTTTTTTAATCGAGATTAAGAATATAAGACCTTTCTAATACTTCTTCAAGGGTTTTTCCGTCTATGCGAACTTCGTCCCAAACTTTGTTACGGTCATAAAAAGTTTGAAGTTTTTCCCCTTGATACCAATCTGTATCAACATATTGGTTGTTAATATATTTTTTGGTTCTGTCTCTTAGACACTCGTGAAGTTCAATATCGGTAAGTTCGCCGAATATTGCGTAAAAGGTGTCGTTATCAACGTAGTAAAACCAAATATTCAGCCCCACTAACGGCACTTCAAAATTGAAAATTTCTTTTGAAACGTTAGAGCGTGCTTCGTCTCTTTCGTATTGTTGCCAACCGAGGTCTTCTTGATAAAGGTGTTGGTTTTCTCCGAAAAAGTTTTCGATAATTATTTTTCGGTTTTCACTTCTTTGTTTTGTTTCCATTGTTTATGAGATTTATTAAATTCAACAATTTTTTTTATTAAACTGCAATTAACATCAGCCGGAAGAAAATTATTAGGGTCATGGCTTTTTCTACCCCTTATTCCTGGCTTAATGTATGTCCATTTGTGTGCGTGAGTGCTGTTTTCATCTCCTTTTTTAAATGCTACGGCATCTCCGTTTTTATCGAATTTTAAATCGATTGTCTTTGCAATTTTGTGCTTGTGATAATAGGCAATTTTGTCTATAACTATTTCGCCTTTATCGTTTACTTTTGCACACAAATACATTGTAGCAGAATTTGAGTTCATCGGAGTTTTAGTCCTAATCGGAACTTTTTTTGATATTAAGATTTTATGATTTTCTATCCGTTGGTTGATAACGGTAAAATCTCTTTTGCTCTCCGCTATGCGGTGAAATTCTCTTTGATACGAGCCATTTCCTCCCATATTTTAAT
>SJYC01084838.1:0-10181 GCA_006408675.1 Madoqua kirkii
AGAGAGGTGACCTTCACAGGACAGGGGAAAAGAGAGCCATGAGCAGGAGGAAGGAGCTGGGCTCCACACCACTACGGAAGGAGCTTGGTGAAGGGCCAGTGAGAAACAAGACATTAATTGCAGTGCATGCGTGCAGTCAGACTCTGTCCTGAGGAACTGTTCCTAGGTATTCCTGGACAACAGAAATTGGGCAGCAGCTAATTGATATTCATCCCCCTTTGGGAGACTCACAAGTATTAGTAATAATTGGCTATTTTTTTTCAGTAGTCATGTACAGATGTGAGAGTTGGACCGTAAAGAAGGCTGAGCACCGAAGAACTGATCCTTTCAGACTGTGATGTTGTAGAAGACTCTTGAGAGTCCCTTGGACTGCAAGGAGATCTAACCAGTCAATCCTGAAAGAAATCAGCCCTAAATATTCAATGGAAAGATTGATATTGAAGCAGAAGCTCCAGTCCTTTGGCCACCTGATGCAAAGAGCTGACTCACTGGCAAAGACCCTGATGCTGGGGAAGATAGAAGGCAAAAGGAGAAGGGAGTGGCAGAGGATGAGATGGTTGGATGGCATCACTGACTCAATGGACATGAATTTGAGCAAACTCCTGGAGATATTGAAGGACAGGGGAATATGGTATGCTGCAGTTCATGGGTTTGTAAAGAGTCAGTCTCAACTTAGCAACTGTATAACAAGAAAAATTACTGATATTAGCATACAGCAATTACTACACATTAGTTGTATATGTATATCATATACATAATATAATACACATTCATATTAATACACCATGATAATAGTGAACACTGAGGGTATATTATGTGCCAGGCATGGTCTTTTTTTCTTTCAGATAAATTAAAATGGATTGAATCCTTACAATTGCCATATAAGTTAGGTGGTATTCTTATCTCTTTTTACAGGAACTGAAGCAAGCTCAGAGAGCTTAATACCTGCCCATGGCTGCTAAGCTGGTAAGGGTGGTGTCAGGGGGCAAATCCCCATTTGTGAATTAATCTATCTTGTAAGTGGTGGCGACAGTGTTTAGGACTCCTTCCTGAGAGACCAGAAGAAGAAAGAGTGACCCAAGTCAGGGTGGGGGAAGGGATTTTGAGCCGAAGGAAGGGATGCTGTTGGAGGTCACAGCCCATAGCGTCTCCTTTTTTACTGAAGGCAAAATCCACTGTAGGGAGGGTGGAGGTTTGGGGTGGTGGTGGGGAGCTGAGGGAGGTGATGAAGGCTTGTGACAGCTGCAGAGAGGGCTGGAAAGGAAATCATGTGGTGATTAGGAACGTGATTGTCAAGGAGCATTCAGAACCCAGCTGTGAAATGGAAAACAGATTTTTACTGGAACCACTCAGCTCAGTTTAAAATTTTTGCTGTCAGCATTTAGGCAGTTATAGAGCAGAGTGTGGTGACTTGACCCTAACTCTTGAATCTACTTAGGTGCTGAGGATGTTAGGCATTATGGTCCTAGTAGGTCCTCTGACTTCCACTCTCCTTCCCTTCCTTCTGACTTATAAGACTGTTCAGTATTCTGCTCTTGTCCCAAAGACTTGAAGCAAAATTCAGGGTGTGAATTCCCAGGGCAATTGGTGGCTCTGGAGAACCAGGATCCCAGAAAGTACAGTATCTGGGAGAAACAGAGGGTGGGAGAAGGGGAAAAAGAGGAAGCGCCCACAGAAACCCAGCTGTCCCATCTATTCCAAGCACTGGAGGGCAACCTAAGCAATTACTACCCAGGGTCAGCTTCTCAGTTAGCGTCTTTCCAGAAACAACTGAAAGGAGATCCCAGTCATGGCTTCCAAGGCAGTGTGAGTGAGATTACTCTTCTTGCCCCAAGTGGAGGAACATTACAGGCTTCAACATGGGGGCAGAAGGCAGGACCTAGGAGGACAGAAGGACTTCTGGGGCAAGCCGATGATCCAGCATGTACCAGAGAGACAGAGAAACCATTTCAGGGGCAGTAAGGAATTACTGGTAGATCATTTTGGGGTCTATGTTATTTCAGGCATGCTGCTGATCAAGTCCTAGAGAATTAAGTATAGACTGAGCAGAGGTTAAGAAATTCCTGCAAATAATAGAGGTTCTGCAATGAGATAGCAACATCTGAAAACTGACCAGATCAAGGCAAGAACACCTTGGGATTCACAGAAACACCCACTAGGATCAGCATAGATAGGCACCAGCACAGAAAATATTTTCTTAGCCTCACATTGCTCCAAGTAGAAGAAGTCAGAAATTACTAACTCGAGGTTCATTTCCTCCTACTCTATATCATTACTCTTTACTGGAACATATAATTATGCTTAAGTCAAGAATATTGTAAACTACATTTAGTTTTCACTCCATGGACTGAATTTAGTCATTTTCTCCAAATCCATATGTGTTGTGATGAATACTTTTATGAACTTAGTAGCTCCTTTGGATCTATCAAATTCAAGATTCTATTAATAATTCTCAGAGTGGATGAAACATGGAAATTTGCTACCTTTAGAAAATGCTGCTCTTTATGAAGTTATTATGGGGAGTGGTATTCCTCAAGTGACTTCTGAAGTCACATGAAGTGTTTCCTTTTCTCTCTTTATAGCTTTATTGGTATCTATATTTCATATAATATGAAATTCACCCATATAAAGTATACAGTTAAAAAAATAAAGTATATAGTTCAGTGATTTTTAGTATATTCATGAATTGTGTGGCCATCACCACAATCTAATTTTAGAATATTTTCAACACCCCAGAAAGAAACCTCTCCCTGTTAGGAACTTTTCACCATTTCCCTACTCTTCCCCGCCCCAAGGTAACCACTAACCTACTCTCTGTCTCTGTGGTATGGATTTGCCTACTTTGGACATTTCACATGAATGGAATTGTCCAGTATGTGGCCTTCTTATGTCTATAATATGTGACTGTCTTCTTGCACTACCCTTGTATTTTTTGGACTCATCCATGCTCTGCATGTATCAGCACCACATTCCCTTTTATTGTCAAATAATATTTCATTGTGTAGATATACCACATTTTCTTTATTCATTCATCAGTTGGATGAATAATGTGGTATTTCCAGGTAATAGAATATTATTCAGCAATTTAGCTTATTTCCACTTTGGGCTATTTTGGATAATGCTGTTATGAATATTTGTGTCCAAGTTTTTGTTTGAACATATGTTTTCATTCTCTTTCATTCTCTTGGGTCTGTACATAGGAGTAGAATGGTTGAGTCATACGATAAGTCTGTGTTTAGCATTTTGAGGAACTATCAGACATGAGTATCCAAAGTGGCTGGACCATTTGACATTCCTGCCAGCAATGAATGGCATTTGGAATACTTCTACATCCTTACCAACACTTGTTATTGTCTGTCTTTTTAATTTTAGCCATCTTAGTGTGAAGTGCTAACTCATTGTGGTTTTGATTTGCATTTCACTAATGACTTATTGATGTTGAGCATCCTTTCATGTGTTGCCTTTGTCTCTTTATCTCCTTACCTCTTCACATTTCCAAAGAGATATCAATGCAAAAAACATGAGGTCAAAACATCATGGTCTCCTTGATTTTATAGTCTTGTTAAGGAGACCAGAAAGTGGCCAAACCCCAGGCAGTAAGGGGTTAGAAGTTCAGAAATTGGTGATATACAGAAAGCAAAGAATGATGGGTACATTACTCAGGGAAGAGGAGGATCTGGATAGGCAGAGAACGAAATGGTTCCTCTTATTTTAATTCAAGTAAAGTAATTTCTGTTTACCTTTTGATGACACTGGAAACCAAAATCTCTGTGCCTAGGTCACTGAAGAAGAACTTGAGAGTAGAAGGTTATTCTAGTAAATGAATTTAAAATGGGGGGACGAGTATCCTATGTGCTTATAAAACATAAAGATTGACTCCTTTGTCTATGTGCTTATTCATTTATTGCATAATTATTTAATGCCATGTGATTTCAAGTCATTTTAGCAAGATATAGAGTTAAAGAAAAATCAGCCCATAGATTCAACTTGTACACTGTGTACTGCTCACCCATCTACACTAATTTATACCCTCCTTCATAGACATATTCAATCATGTTTACCCCTGGTTACTTAGACCTGTTTAGAACTACTTACCATTTGCAAATATTCTTCTCTTATTACTCTCTCTTGATGTCTATACATTGCACATATGTGCTTCTATTATTTAAGGGTTTCACTATATATTTATGGTTGGAGGGTTTTTGAGAGTATGGGCCATATTTATCTTATTTGTCTTGTATTTCACTGTCTCCATATTTTAGTTCCTGCTGTATGATAAATGTCAAAAATACTGAACTATATCAAAGAGGAGTCAGGGATTAACAGACACTATTCTGTTTAGAAGAGAGGCATCTCCCAGAAACCAGGAAACAGAAGAAAGAATTTTAACAATAAATTCTTTTTTTCTTACATCCATATGCTCACACACATACCTGCAAACTGATGTGTGGTTCCAAGTTTATTCCATGTCAGTGTATAGGGGCCCAGGTCCTGAAGTGCCTGAAGGAGCAAGGGAGGATCCATGTCTTTGTTGGGGAGGGAATTCACAAAACAAGGCACTCAGTGGAGTAGAGGAAAACCCAGTGTCTAGAGCAAGTCAAGCCCAGGTAGTCCTGATGGTAAGTTTCAGCCTGGGACTCCCTGTAGTCTTTCTTCTAGTGATTTCAAGGTCTGGGAAGGGTCAAACCCTCTTGCAGGTTATAACTACTTTCACTTTCAGAATGTAACAGACAAGATATAGAAAGGAAGTTGAATGTCCAGAAATCAGACAAGGTAACTCGGAAACCCACTGCAAGTAATGGCTAAGGCTTAAATAGTTGACTAATTATCATATTAGCAGAGCTGAATATGAAAGGGACTATGGATTCTGACTCCAGTTCCCATCGGTAAGCAGTTCTCTGACATCAGCTGGATGTCCTACAATTCAACTCAGCTGTGGCAACCCACTCCAGTATTCTTGCCTGGAGAATCTCCATGGACAGAGGAGCCTGGCAGGCTGTAGTCCATGTGTTGCAAAGAGTTGGACACAGTTGAGTGACTAAGAATGCACACGCATGTGACACTCTCCCAGGAAATGGTGTCAGATCCCACAGGCTAAGGGCTTGGTCCACAAGTCTGCCTCCTCCCCTCGCTTCAGATGACACTGGAAACAGGCTGTCACTGGTGCTACAGACCCATGGGTTATAGACTACAGATTGGAAGTTCCACTGACTCCCCTCCTGGTCAATTAATTTGCTAGAGCAGCTCACAGAACTGGAGAAACATTTTACTTACTAGATTACCAACTTATTATAAAAGGCTGTAACTCAGGACTAGCTAGATGGAAGCGATGCCTAGGGCAAGGTACAGGGAAAGGGCAAGGAGTTTCACACTCTCTGGGAGGCTCCCCACTCTCCACATCTCGGTGTGTTCACCAATCAGAAGCTTCCTGAACCTTGTCCTTTTGGGGTTTTAGGGAGGCTTCAGTGAATAGGCATGATTGATTAAAACACTGGCTGTGGGTATTGAGCTCAGCCTCCAGCCCCTCTCCCACCCTGGAGGTCAGCGGGGATGGGAGTTGAAATTCCACTCCTCTTGTTAGTTAATTAATTCTCCTAGCAACCAACCCTCATCCTTAGGTGTTTTCCAGAAGTCACCTTGTTAACATAACAAAAGACATCTTTATCTCTCTCAGAACAGGGAATATAAAGAATGTTAGGACTGAAGAGCAAATATACATGTCTTATTACAAAGATCTTAGTGTATTTTTATGTATTATGTATTATAAAGTTATAAAAATTGTATCTTTATAATTATATTTTATAAAGATCTTATTATATTATTATAAAGATCTTATTATAAACACAGTATCAGAAAAGATCTTGGAAAGATCCTCTAGATCAGGGGTCCCCAAGCTTCCGGATATAATGCCCAATGATCTGAGGTGGAGCTGATGTGAAAACAATAAAAATAAGGTGAACGATAAATGTAACGCATTTGAATCATCCCCAAGCAACCATCCCAATAGTCCCCAGACTGTGGAAAAATTATAGTCCATGTGTTGCAAAGAGTTGGACACAGTTGAGTGACTAAGAATGCACACGCATGTGACACTCTCCCAGGAAATGGTGTCAGATCCCACAGGCTAAGGGCTTGGTCCACAAGTCTGCCTCCTCCCCTCGCTTCAGATGACACTGGAAACAGGCTGTCACTGGTGCTACAGACCCATGGGTTATAGACTACAGATTGGAAGTTCCACTGACTCCCCTCCTGGTCAATTAATTTGCTAGAGCAGCTCACAGAACTGGAGAAACATTTTACTTACTAGATTACCAACTTATTATAAAAGGCTGTAACTCAGGACTAGCTAGATGGAAGCGATGCCTAGGGCAAGGTACAGGGAAAGGGCAAGGAGTTTCACACTCTCTGGGAGGCTCCCCACTCTCCACATCTCGGTGTGTTCACCAATCAGAAGCTTCCTGAACCTTGTCCTTTTGGGGTTTTAGGGAGGCTTCAGTGAATAGGCATGATTGATTAAAACACTGGCTGTGGGTATTGAGCTCAGCCTCCAGCCCCTCTCCCACCCTGGAGGTCAGCGGGGATGGGAGTTGAAATTCCACTCCTCTTGTTAGTTAATTAATTCTCCTAGCAACCAACCCTCATCCTTAGGTGTTTTCCAGAAGTCACCTTGTTAACATAACAAAAGACATCTTTATCTCTCTCAGAACAGGGAATATAAAGAATGTTAGGACTGAAGAGCAAATATACATGTCTTATTACAAAGATCTTAGTGTATTTTTATGTATTATGTATTATAAAGTTATAAAAATTGTATCTTTATAATTATATTTTATAAAGATCTTATTATATTATTATAAAGATCTTATTATAAACACAGTATCAGAAAAGATCTTGGAAAGATCCTCTAGATCAGGGGTCCCCAAGCTTCCGGATATAATGCCCAATGATCTGAGGTGGAGCTGATGTGAAAACAATAAAAATAAGGTGAACGAAAATGTAACGCATTTGAATCATCCCCAAGCAACCATCCCAATAGTCCCCAGACTGTGGAAAAATTGTCTTCCACAAAACCAGTCCCTGATGCCAAAAGCACTAGGGATTGCTGCTCTAGAATGAGTGAGGAGATGCTACTCAACTTCACACACCCTTTGCTATTCAATTCTGCCAAAAGATGGAGAAGATGGCTCGTTCACAAACTAGACTGATGTCTGGTTGAACTGTAATGTCATCATCCATTAACTTCTTGTTGCAGGAAAACCAAAACAACATGATAGTGAACGCTAATCCAAGGGATATTTGATGTTTATAATTGGGCTCAGCATTCATATGTGATCTTCCATCCATCACAGTTCTTGCGCTCGACCAACCATCTGTGCTTCTCAGAATTTTAAATCACATCTTGTTAAAATATGCACACTCAAAACAGCTTGAACATTAACCCTCATTGTTACATCCTCTATTAACAATTGTGCCACAGCCTTTTAAGCCAACTGGAACCGTGCTTTAGTAAATTGAGACCCATATATATATTCTAGTACCTTCTGCCCATGGAATTCAGGAAATAGGTCTTGCCAGAGTTTAAGGGATATGTGCCATTTGGTATTAATGAAATTGTTATTGGTGGACACAAATCATGTTTCTTAGAACTGAAAGCTCTTTAAAAATCCATTTAATGAAAGCTAATTTTGAAAAGAACTGTTTATTTCAATAATGATTCATTTCTAGAATGACTCTAAGGATGGATGATCTTTTATTGAACTTGAAGCAGGTCTATACATTTCCCAGGATTTTGACTCTCACTATTTATGATTCATGTTGTAAAATATACACAACCACCTCTATAATGATTTAGAGAAAATTAAATTAATTAATTAAATTAATTAATTAGAAAAAATTAAATTTTCAGTTTTGAAAAATGAAAACTAGAAAGGGCATTGTGTGTTTACTCTCTGGCAATGAATTTTTCCCCCCAAATTGGCTTCATTCAATAAATAGATACTTGGAAAAAATTTTAAGTGAGAATGTACTTAGGACAGCGAAGAATAAAAACAAAACGAATAAGGATAAATTTAAAAAGGAAAAAAAATTCACCACCTTCTTCAAACAGTAGCAAGGAAAGACTGGGTGAGGAGGAAACAGAATGGAGTTTCGTGCATTTCCTACTGTTTGCCCCGCCCATTTTTTCTTTCAGCTGCTTAAACTGAGAACATCACTTGCCTTATGAAGCCTCCTAGAAGCCTAACCAAGGTCTTGAAATTGAACTTTCTGAAGTCTGTCCTAACAGCAAGGTAGAAGTTAGCAAGTGGAAAGTATTTTATTGTATTTTGTGGGTGGTTCTGTCTTACAGAGAATTTCTATTGAAACATTCATTCATTTTCATTGCTTTTGAGATATCTTGTAAAAAAATTCCCCCCCCCTACCCTTTTGGTTTTTTTGGCTAGCCTAATAATTAAATTGACACAAGACCTAATAACAAAGGAAAAAAGAAAACTAATTACTTACGTACAGAGCTCTTATAGTTTAGGACTCAAAGAAATGAACGAAGCAGGCAGCTTTTATACTTTTTAAACAAAGAATGAATTTACGAAGAGCTGACAAGACAAAGACACCCGGGTTTGCTTAATTAGTGAAGAAATTAAGCAGAATTTGTTTACACAGCTTTCTCGGCCCTGAGTTCCCCTTCTCTGGTGGTAAGAAGGCCTCCCCATCTCTTGGTACAGGGAGGGGACTTTCACATGGCAGATTAACTTCCTGCTTTCATGGGGACAGAGAGGAGGGTCAGCGTGTCCTTGGACCAGCTGTTTCTCAAGTAATTTTAATTCAAAATAATCAATATTCCACTTTGGCATATTTGGGAACAGCCTGTCCTGGGCCCCATCCATACAGCGTTTATTACTTTTAAATATACACAGCAATTAGGCCCAAGATAGCAAAACATTCCCTAAGTAATCAGATTTGATGAATATATAAACATGATTTCCAATTAATGTATCAATGATTTATAAGCAAGCAGTTCCCTGGAACACTTCCAAATACTGAAAACTGGAATTACTTACAGAAGGATTTAACAGGCTATGTTTTGCCCCCCTCAAATAAATTTCGTATACACCATTTACTCAGCAAAGTCCTTCTTTACAAATAATGAAAAAACATACAAGTCCAGCCCTTTCATGTGTTATCACAAATGTCCAATTTTTGTGAAGTCTGAATTATGATAGTTTGTACGTTTAGAAGCTTGAAGTGGTCTATTCTCATGTTTCCCTAAAACCGTTGGATCTGTAGGGTCCCCTGAGAAGGAACAGGGATTCCTCAAGATCTTATCACATCATTCTTTCCTGGTAAGTACAATTCAAAAGAACAAACGGGTTGTTTCAATGGTAGTAATGTTAAGTGGCATAAAATGAGTCATTTGAGCTTTAAAAATTACATTAAATGGAGTAGCCATAATGATCAACAAAAGAGTCCAAAATGTAGTACATGGATGCAATCTCAAAAACGAAAGAATGCTCTCTGTTCATTTCCAAGGCAAACCATTTAATATCACAGTTATCCAAGTCTATGCTCCAACCAGTAACACTAAAGAAGTCGAAGTTGAATGGTTTTATGAAGACCCACAAGACCTTTTAGAACTAACACCCCCAAAAGACGTCCTTTTCATTATAGGGGACTGGAATGCTAAAGTAGGAAGTCAAGAAACACCTGGAGTAACAGGCAAATTTGGCCTTGGAATGCAGAATGAAGCAGGGCAAAGACTAATAGAGTTTTGCCAAGAAAATACACTGGTCATAGCAAACACCCTTTTCCAACAACACAAGAGAAGACTCTACACATGGACGTCACCAGGTGGTCAACACTAAAATCAGATTGATTATATTCTATGCAGCCAAAGATGGAGAAGCTCTATACAATCAACAAAAACAAGACCAGGAGCTGACTGTGGCTCAGATCATGAACTCCTTATTACCAAATTCAGACTCAAATTGAAGAAAGTAGGGAAAACCGTTAGACCATTCAGGTATGACCTAGATCAAATCCCTTATGACTATACAGTGGAAGTGAGAAATAGATTTAAGGGCCTAGATCTGATAGACTGAGTGCCTGATGAACTACGGAATGAGGTTCGTGACATTGTACAGGAGACAGGGATCAAGACCATCCCCATGGAAAAGAAATGCAAAAAA
>SJYC01084839.1:0-34036 GCA_006408675.1 Madoqua kirkii
TCAAGGCTCTGGTTTTTCCTGTGGTCACGTATGGATGTGAGAGTTGGACTGTGAAGAAAGCTGAGCGCCGAATTGATACTTTTGAACTGTGGTGTTGGAGAAGACTCTTGAGAGTCCCCTGGACTCCAAGGAGATCCAGCCAGTCCATTCTGCAGGAGATCAGTCCTGGGTGTTCTTTGGAAGGACTGATGCTGAAGCTGAAACTTCAGTACTTTGGCCACCTCATTCGAAGATTTGACTCATTAGAAAATACTCTGATGCTGGGAGGGATTGGGGGCAGGAGGAGAAGGGGACGACCGAGGGTGAGATGGCTGGATGGCATCACGGACTCGATGGACATGAGTTTGGGTGAACTCCAGGTGTTGGTGATGGACTGGGAGGCCTGACATGCTGCGATTCATGGGGTCGTGAAGAGTCGTACACGACTGAGTAACTGAACTGACTGACTAAAAATATCAAGAATTTAAGTCTTTATCTCCTACTTAAGCCTTTCTCTGGTTTCCCTGGTGACTCAGATGATAAAGAATCCACCTGCAGTGTGGGAGACCCCTCCCTGGATTGGGAAGATCCCCTAGAGAAGGGAATGGCTACCCACTTCAGTATTTTTAAATGGGAAATCCCATGGACAGAAGAGCTTGGCAGGCTACAGTCCATGGGGTGGCAAAGAGTCAGACATGACTGAGTGACTTCCACTTCACTAAGCCTTTCTCACTCTCTTTTTTGTTTTTAAGAAATATTTATTTATAGTTACTTTTTTGTTTGTCTTAGTTGCAGCATGCAGGTTTTTCAGTTGTAGCTTGTAGGATCTAGTAACCTGACCAGGGATCAAACCCAGGCCCCATTGGGAGCTTCACTGGGAGCTTAGTCACAGGACCACCAGGGAAGTCCTTTCAGCTCGTCTCTTAAAGCCCAATTCTGAAATTAAATTACTTGAGAAAAGTTTTTCTATCCAGACTGACCTTAATGATCTTCATCTAGGCGTCCTGGTACAAAGAAGGCGATGACAGACTAATTGTGGGTCAGTCTGCACTGGCCACATCCGAGATCCTTGAGAGACCTCGCAAGTTTCAGTATGTTTGGTTGTTAAGGAGAACAGACATACTTCTTGAACTGAAATGTTTTTTATTTGTTCAGTAAATACAATGGACTTTCGTTTGGCTATAAAAACAGAGTAGAGATGGTGTCTTATTCTTCTGTTGCTAGCAAAGCTCCTGGCACATGGCCAGTATTCTCAATACGTTTGATTAATGAATGAAGGAAGAAATAAATGGAATGGTATGGTGTGAGATTGATGCCAACCAGAGTTATGACCTTCCTTAATCAATAGCAATTGATCAGAGGCCAGACAAGAAATTCAGGCAAGGGCTTCCCTGATGGCTTAATGGTAAAGAATATGCCTGCCAACGCAGGAGACATGGGTTAGATGCCTGGTCCGGGAGGATCCCACAAAGCATGGAGCAAATAAGCTATACCACAACTACTGACCCTGTGCTCTAGAGCCTGGGAGCTGCAGCTACTCAGCCTGAGCATCATAGAGCCCATTGTTCGGAACCAGAGAAGCCCCCCCAAATGAGAAACCTATGCACTGCAATGGAGAGTAGCCCCTGATCGTTCAAACTAGAGAAAAGCCCGCACAGCAACGAAGACCCACCACAGCCAAAAATAAACAGATAAATAAAATGATTAAAAGAAATTCAGGCAAGGCTTTACTGGGGCCCCGGGGAGCAAGAGCAAATAGGTTCCCTTGCTTGCTTGTTCCCACAGAAGGGGAATTGGGTGGGGGGCCAAAGCTTGTTCCTTTTATGGGGTGAGGGTAGGGTTGTGTCCAAGGGTCCAGCCAGAAGGGTAGCTTAGGTGGTTTGTCCACCCCTCTGGTGGTGGTGATCCATCCTAAAGGAAATCAGTTCTGAATATTCAATGGAAGGACTGATGCTGAAGCTGAAACTCCAATCCTTTGACCACCTGATTCGAAGAACTGACTCATTAGAAAAGACTCTAATGCTGGGCAAGATTGAAGGTAGGAGAAGGGGATGACAGAGGATGAGATGGTTGGATGGCATCACTGACTTGATGAACATGAGTTTAAGTAAACTCTGGCAGTTGGTGATGGACAGGTAGGCCTGGTGCTGCAGTCCTTGGGGTCACAAAGAGTCGGACACGCCTGAGCGACGGAACTGAGCTGAACTTGTGGTGGTGAGTGCAGGCTCAGTACCCTGCTTTTGCTCCTAACACCCTGTTTTTGCTGCATGCTCTGTCAGAAGTGGCAGTTGGGTTTTTCGGTCTTTTTGTATCTGTTGTCCATAGTTTGCCCCACTGCACAGGCACGCAGTTATTTTTAGCCCATATAGTTTCTTTGTATTTTGTTGCTGGAGGAGAGGTGAGTCCAGGGCAAGCACTGCAGCACGGGCCTAGTTCCTTGGATCCAGCCTGTCTCATCCCCAGGCTCTTCTTCCTCCAGATCTCTAGTCTTGTCAGCTCCACCGGCCACAGCTGATTGGATCAGAGTGGGGATTAGAGCCAAGATCTCCAGGAGCTGGTGATGGTTAGGGAGTCTTGGCGTGGGTCCATGGGGTCCCAAAGAGTCGGATATGACTGATCGACTGAACTGCACTCTCTCCAGGAGCAGGGTTAAGGCATGCTTGTCTGTCTTGTCTGCTGGCTGCTTGAAGTAAGGACTTGTAAACTGGGGTATCTTGGGGAGGCAACCTCCTGCCATGTACATGCAGTGACCAAGCTCTTCAGGTAAAGCCACTGAGAGAGGCAGGAGCTGGGGAGCAGGTCCCACTAAGGGGATGGAGTTGCCTGCAAGCTGCTTCCATCCTGCTCTGGGCTACTGAGTACCCCTGTACTGCCTAGTACCTCCTGTTGTTGTTCAGTCACTCAGTTGTGTTCGACTCTTTGTGACCCCATGGACAGCAGCATGCCAGTGTCCTCTGTCCCTCAGTAGCTCTTGGAGTTTGCTCAAACTCATGTCCATTGAGTTGGTGATGCTATCTGACAATCTCATCCTCTGTTGCCCCTGTCTCCTTTTGCCTTCCTCCTCTTTGTTAAACCCATGTGAATGGGTTTCTGTTACTTTCATCAAAACAACTTGACAAAGATGAGACATTTTGAATTGCACTTTCCCTTTCTGGCTGAAGTTTTCAGAAAGGAGAATACAGACTATGAAGTATATCAGAGGCATGTGATCAAGTCTCCTCTTTACTGGCAGGAGAAATTTTTTAGGGGCCCAGTTCTAAGAACTCGCCAGCATTTTTTTCCTGATATTCCTCTCCCAGTATAATCCTGTGAAAGAATGTAATTCTATGGTTATTTCTGTTTTCCAAATTAAAAATGGCAACTGAGAAAGAAAACTGTCCCAAACAAGATCTGGTACACACAATTTTTTTTGTTTTTGCAAACAATTTGGAACTCCTGGGAGATAATTAACATTTCTGAGCAATTTTCTGATTTTGAAAAGTTATATAACTACATCCCCACCCAACTGACTATCCGTGTTTTTAAAAGTCTGAGGTCACCAGGCATATTTTATATTGTATCATATCAAAGTATAATTACAAACATCTAAAAGCATGATTCTTATATAAGTATAAACATAAGACACATGCTTATATTTGACAAATGTGTCAAAAGTTTTATTTAACACAATGAGAGATCCAGGTAGCTTAAAAATTATGGGAAATACTGAATAGCATCAGTGGAAGGATGCTCACTTAATGCAAGACTAGTTAATGTCCTTGTGTGCATGCTTAATCGCTCAGTTGTGTCCAACTCTTTGCAACCCCATGGACTGTAGCCTGTCACGCTCCTCTGTCCATCGGGATTCTCCAGGCAAGAGTACTGGAGTGCGTTGCCATTCCCTCCTCCAGGGAATCTTCCCAACCCAGGAATAGAACTGAGGTCTCCTGAATTGTAGGCAGATTCTTTACCAGCTGAGCTACCAGGGAAGCCCAGTTAATGTCTTATATGACAGCGAAGGGGCTTCTCAGGTTGTGCTAGTGGTAAAGGAGCCGCCTGCCAATTCAGAAGACATAAGAGACTCAGGTTTGATTGCTGGTTCAGAAAAAGTTCTGGAGGAGGGCACGGCAACCCACTCCGGTATTCTTGCCTGGAAAATACCATAGACTGGGGAGCTTGGCAGGCTACAGTCCATAGGGTTGCAAGAGTTGGACATGACTGAAGCGACTTAGCATACATGACAATAAAATGGTATTATAACTTTTGTGATTATTTTTTTCTCATAGACAGAAATCATTTCATTTTTACAGGATAGGAACCTACTAGTTAACTTTCAGCTTCAGTCTTTTCTCTAATTAATGGTAATAATTCTGAAATAGGTGCATTCTTCTGAAGGATTAAATAAACCTTAGGGGGTACAGGTACTAAATGATTTTCCACTCTAACACTGAGAAGTCACACAAGTTTCTTTCTTATTTCCAAGTTTTGAAAGATTTTTCTTAACAGCCACTTGTTTTTTCCTTTTCCATAAATATCTCTAACAGAAGGGATATCTTTGAATTGGCTGGCTCTTCTCTAGTGGAAAATTTGAAATAAAACTTTGACACATGCTCTTTTCAATCTGGCTAAGAAATTGCTTTAACTCTTCAATATTAAAAATTATCAGTGAGGTCATCCAAATACCAGAATGCAACTGTTTCTTTGACAGGTTATTTCACTTGTTTTTGATAATCTGAAGCCATGCCCAAGGCTCAAACTAAAATACACAATTTAAAGGCAATTTTGGGCTTCCCAGGTGGCACTAGTGGTAAAGAACCCACCTGCCAATGCAGGAGACTTAAGAGATGAGGATTTGATCCCTGGGTCAGGAAGATACCCTGGAGAAGGGAATGGCACCCCACTCCAGTAGTCTTGCCTGGAGAACCCCACGAACAGAGGAGCCTGGCGGGCTGTAGTCTGTGGGGTCATAAAGAGTCAAACACAAATGAAGCGACTTAGCACGCATGCAAAGGCAATTTAAATAACAAGGAATTCTTCATGCATTTATACCATTTTTATTTTTCATTATTATTATTTTAGACATTTAAGTGACAAATTTGCTATATTCAGACGTAGGTGGAAAATGTTGTTTTGGTTAAAATGTAAAACCTTTATATAAAGTGCTATTATTTTATTAGAACATTGCACCTTGGCAAGAAATAAAAGTAGCTTTCAGTTCAGCTCAGTTCAGTTCGCTCAGTTCAGTCGCTCAGTCATGTCCAGCTCTTTGCAGCCCCATGGCTACAGCATGCAACACTGTAGCTTTATTATACACATTTGATTTATAATAGCATTTAACACATCATAATGGCACACTCCAAGTTACTTGTTACGTTTCACCATTAGATATTGAGGTCTGTCTACTGGTTTTGTGGGTAAAACTTTCTCCCTCTTTAGACAGAAATATTTTGGTAAACCATGGTTCTATAAATATAAAATACAATGGAAAATTCTTTTCTGTTTCTTTTTCATTGCTTACCTTTTTAGTTGAATCCTTCTGTGGCAATTTTCTGTTTTCTTGGATTAAAAAAAAAAGGCACTTAGCCCTGTGTGTTTAGCTTTCCCTGTTACAAGATTTTATTTTTAGTGGAAAGTATAAGTTTTAATTATAAAAGCATTTGTATCACTCACATTTGGCAAATAATGCACAGCAAAATACCTCTCTCATGTCTGTTTTGTATGGGAGTGCTGTTAAGCAACTGGCAATTGTTGAAAGGTCTTTAGAGAAAACTGAGGTTTCCCTAAGGAAGGAGGAATTTGGCCCATGGGCTGCCACTTCATCTCCTTCCCCAGCCCCCAACCCCGACTCCAGCCTCGTTTCTAGTCTGATCTTGCTGATAGTCTGCCCTAAGGATCTTAGGCCTGCCAGACCGCACAACTGTGGAAACCAAGTCCTTGAAATAGCTCTCTTTCTATGTAGTGTATGTACATAGTGTATGTAGTTTGCATGTATGTGTGCATGTGCGTGGGTGTATGCATGTGTGTATATAGGTGTGCATTCTACTGGTTCAGTTTCTCTGGTTGGAACTCTGACTGTTACCTTTGAAACTGGTAAAGAAGGTTAGGAAGTTGCAAACTGACCCCCCGCCCCCTTCCCGTCTCCCCATTCCCTAGGAAGAAACTCCCTTTGAAGAACTTAACTCTTTTTTTTTTTGGTAAATTAATTAATTTATTTTAATTGGAGGCTAATTACTTTACAATATGGTAGTGGTTTTTGCCATTTAAATTAACTCCCTTCCCTCAAATCTGAGACCATTATGTTTTCTAGGCTACTTTTAAGTCTCTCCCCTTCTTTCCTGCCTTCCTTCCATTATTCTTCTTAGTATTTCCAGATCTGAATACCATTCATCAAACACACAATAACCTCGGGTTCATGTTGTTAAGTGGAGAATGGCGCCCCACTCCAGTACTCTTGCCTGGAAACTCCCATGGACGGAGGAGCCTGGTAGGCTGCAGTCCATGGGGTTGCTAGGAGTTGGACATGACTGTTTGACTTCACTTTCACTTTTCACTCTCATGCATTGGAGAGGGAAATGGCAACCCACTTCAGTGTTCTTGCCTAGAGAATCCCACGGACGGGGGAGCCTGGTGGGCTGCAGTCTCTGGGGTCGCACAGAGTTGGACATGACTGAAGTGACTTAGCAGCAGCAGCAGCAGCATGTTGTTAAGAGGACAGGGCAGCATGGAATGTGTTCCTGTTTAAATCACCATTCTCAATCACAAACAATAGAAATTTACCACAGTGGATTGAAGCAAAAAAAAAAAAAAAAAAAGAAGAACGTATTAAAAGGGCAACGGGCAGCTCAGATGAGTGGAGAATGCTGTACAGATATGCTTGGAAAATGGCCAGTAGTATCTCCCAGCAGCACCCAGGAACCAGTGAGCAGCCTATTGAGGATCTGGCAAGCCCCCTAACTGACTGCTGGCTGCTTTGCCTAGGGTCCCCCCTCAATACCCCCTGCTCAGCCTCCACGGCTGCCTGGGAAATTCAAGCAGTGTTGTTGCTGACACTCTCCACCAGAATGCATTCTCCACTGTTCCACAGTTTTAGGTCATTAGCTCCTGGTTCAGGTCCAAGGTCGGTGCAATCCATCGGCTGTGCATGGGTCACATGCTGGTGCCCTAGGGCTAAGGAGGTCGGGAGAATATTTGGTACCTTTGGTTTTTGTATGGGAAGGAGACCTCTACTTGGTGGGAAGTTCTCCAAACACAGGGAAAGGATTTAGATGGGGGTCAAAGAGGACAATCGTCCACTACAGTGCCTTCGGGCACCACCCTTCTGTGGAAGCAGCACGACCCTGGCAGCCTAGACTCCATAGAACTGTCATACTAGAGCGCCTGGCTGTTACCAGCAAGGGGAGCAGAGCTGGATGAGACTGGGAGGAGCAAGTGGAGCAGCCACGTGGCCGGAGGGCACCCGAAGATGGTACTCTAGGGCCTCATGGAACGCGGAGGACCAGAGGGGAAAAGGGAGTCTGCACAGACTGTCTTGGCCAACACCCATCCTTAAAGGAGCATCTCTGAACGATGCCTGTGGAGAGGAGCCAGGTCTGCAGACCTTCCCGTTACCATCTGATGAGAGCATCCCAAGAATGGCTGATCTCCAGGCACCTGCTCGACTTCCAACAGGACTGATGCCCACCTGTGCCTGCAGGCTTTGCTTGGCTCATCTCACCAAAAGGGCTGTGCTTCAGCATACAAAGGCATTTATAAGCCCTCTTTGACCCTACCTGCAAAACCTGGAGATGCTGGTGATCATGGAGAAGAGATGCTGCCTCCCACCCAGCATCTGTGCTTGGGTGCATCTGAATAAAACCAGCCTAGAGATTGTACTCATGGATTGTTTGACCCCTGCCACTACTCCTGGCCTCAGGGTGGGACAGTGGTGAAAGTTACCTCTAGTTTACCATGTTCCGGCGTATAACACATGTTTGTAAGATCAACCTGCAAAAGATGTAATGACTGGCAGCTGCTATATCACTTAGGAATGCTTTCAGTTGCCGGGAAGAGAAAACACCATCTGCAAAGTTTTAAACAAATACAGGTTTAATGTTCCATCTAACAGTGGCAGTTGCCATTGTTGGTTCAGACTCAAAGACACTAATTAAAGCTATCATTTTTATAATTCAAAGGACTTTTCCCTTATGATCATTATAATGAACTGGATATTTGTGTCCCTCCAAATTTCACATGTTGAAACCCTAATCCAAATAAGGTGAGGCCTTTGGGAGGGAACTAGGCCATGAGAGCGGAGCCCTCATAAATGGAGTTAGCGCCCTTATAAGAAGAGGCCAGTGGGCTGACCAGCTCTATTTTTGTCAGACGAGCCTGGCGCCCTTATTTAGGACTTCCAGTCCCAAGAACTATAAGAAATAAGTTTATGTTGTTTATAAGCTATCCAGTCACTCTATGATACTTCTTTATAGTAGCTCTAACTGATCAAGACTGTCAGAATGTTCAGTTCAGTTCAGTTCAGTCACTCAATCGTGTCCGACTATTTGCAACCCCATAAACCACAGCACGCCAGGCCTCCCTGTTCATCACCAACTCCCGGAGTCCACCCAGACCCATGTCCATTGAGTCAGTGATGCCAAATGTCATCCCCTTCTCCTCCTGCCCTCTATCTTTCCCAGCATCAGGGTCTTTTCACATGAGTCAGGTCTTCGCATCAGGTAGCCAAGTATTGTCATAGTGTAGCTGATTGCAATAGCTCTAGGCATTGTGGTTGCGTTCTAGCTGCAGGTAGGTGTGAAGGGAACTTCTGAATCTCTTTCCTGAGGAAAGCAGAGGCTTTCCTAGAACCTGCCATTCATTTCTGGCTTATCAGTTAGAAACATGTCACATAGCCATCTGTAACTACAAGGGATCCTGGGAAATAGTTACCATTTCCTGCATATATAGGAGAGGTAGGCACTTCTTTGTCATCTCATTCTTCTTAATGAGACTGAAAAATGTGTGGATTAGGCAGCTAACAGTGACTTCTTTCGTTGCCATGTTTGATAATTCCTCTCAATATTGATTCGTGAGCTCATCATTCCTTCACTGGCTAGTGATGCTTGCTAACCCACCGTTTGTGACCGGCAACAAAAACTTACCCTCCAAATTATGGAAGTAAAATGATTAACAAAATTCTACTCAGTAATCAACGTTTTTGAAATTAGATATTACCATTATCTAATTGTAGGCAAATACAATCAATTTTGTGGAATACTACATTGCTGACAAAGCATTGAGAAACACTGTGACTTTGAAAATCAGATGTGGAGGGAAAAACTGTATAATTTTTAATTCTTGAAATAGATGATAAAACATAGTACAAAGAAAGACTTGGTTTCTAGTCTTGTTTCAGATGATACATAGCTATGTGACTTTTGGCAAGTCCGTTTTTGTTTTCTCCATACAATGATAATCTTTTCCATCAAATGTAATCATAATCTACCTTTGTTATTGTCAGATCAGAAATCCATGACTCTTTGTAATTAGTATTTGTCTTTGATTCTATGTGAGTGAACAATAAATAAATCGTCATGTGTTCATTCCTTGTGCGTGCATACTCAGTCATGTCCGACTCTTTTGTGACCCCATGGACTGTAGCCCACCAGGCTCCTCTGTCCATGGGATTCTCCAGGCAAGAATCCTGGAGTGGGTTGCCATTTCCTTTTCTAGGGGATCTTCTTGACCCAGGGATTGAACTCATGTCTCTTGCGTCTTCTGCCCTGCCAGGAGGATTTTTTACATTGGTGCCACCTGGGAAGTCCTATGTTCATTCCATGGGTCTTTTTAAATTCAAGAGCTGTCTTTTGAGCACCTATGTGTGCTGGGAAACAGAGGTACCAAGGGTGAATCTCTTTGTTATGGTGATGACCAGTGATCTTTGTTATTACTTTTGTAAAAAGATTACAATTGGCTGAAGGGTCTGATGATGGTTAGCATATTTTACCAATAAGATATTTTTAAGTGTTTAAGGTATATCATTTATTTTTTGGGGGAGTATAGTTGCTTTATAATGTTATGTTAGCTTCTGCTACACATCAAAGTGAATTAGTTATACATATTACATATATCTCTTCTGTTTTAGATTTCCTTCCCATCTAGGTCACCACTAAGCACTGAGTAGAGTTCCCTGTGCTATACAGTAGGTTCAATTCAGTTCAGTCGCTCAGTAGGTTATCATTAAGTAATAAAATATTTTAAAACTAAAGTATGTACATTGTTTGGACATAATGCTATTGCACACTTAATATACTGCAGTATGGCACAAACAAAATTTTTACATATTAATACACTGGGAAACCAAAACATTCATGTAACTCACTTTATTGCAGTATTTGCTTTATCGTGGTCATCTGGAACTGAATCTGCCTGTATAGTCCAGAGGTAAAACACCAGATAGAGCCAAGCTGTCAGGGATCACAGACTCCCTGGTTTTGTGGCCCTGGCTAAGCTACATCATCTCTCTGTCTGGTCTATAATATGGGACAACAGTGTTAATGGTCTGGGCTTCCCAGGTGGTGCTAGTGGTAAAGAACCCACCTGCCAATTCAGGAGACGGAAGAGATGCAGGAAGACCCCTGCAGGAGGGCATAGCAGCCCACTCCAGGATTCTTGCCTGGAGAATCCCATGGACATAGGAGCTGGCGGGCTACAGTCCATGGGGTCGCAAAGAGTTGAACATGACTAAAGTGACTTACCGTGCACACAGTGTTAACGGTCAAGTTCAGAGAGTTTTTTAAGATATAAAGGTTTAATGAAGCCACAGTCATGCCCTAGAAGAGTGCTAGCTCTCGTTCCCCCTTCTCAGACTACTCACTAAGGACACTCTTTTCCTGGACTGTCTTTCCTGGCTAAGCTGAATTTTCATTCCCCTCAAGAACTTTTCTTGAGGGCTCAGCTTTAAACTCATCAAGGTGAGTATTAAGTACACAGTGAAATCTGACAATATGCGAATGAGAGAAGCAGGGTGTAAACACTCCCTGAGCGAGCAGGGGCAGGTGGAACTCGGCTGCCCTGAGTGCCAGGTCACAATTCTCGTTAGTCTAACACCACAGGGTGTCACCTGGCTGAGACTGCCCTTTGCAGGCAAAGTGACACAATTTGCCTACAGAGTCAGACAGTTAAAATGTTTCTTTCCATTCAATTTTGCTTTGAATCTAAAACTGCTCTAAAAAATTAAAATTTGGTAATTAATAAAAAATAAGATAGAACCCCCAAACAATCATTTTTAATTTTCTTAGTGTCTGAAGAGTGTTTAAAGTTTATATTTACTTAATGATTTTTTTTTGAAGGGAAAATTTGGAAAATTGTTCAAGAGCTAATTAGTATTTAGTAGCCCTTTTGGGCAGATTCAGAGATTCCCTGGTGACTCAGATGGTAAAGAATCTGCCTACAATGCGAGAGACCTGGGTTCAATCCCTGGGTTGGGAAGAGCCTCTGAAGAGGAGAACGGCTACCCACTCCAATTCCATGGACAGAAGAGCCTGGGGAGCTACAGCCCATGAGACCACTGAGCAACCACCACCACCACTGTCCCCACCAGGAACATATGCAATCTTCTTTCCATGGAGGTTCAGAGCGGGTTTTCCTAGAGTTTATAGCCTAGGAAACAGTGTCAGACTTTATCTTGGGGGGCTCCAAAATCACTGCAGATGGTGACTGCAGCCATGAAGTTAAAAGACGCTTACTCCTGGGAAGGAAAGTTAGGACCAACCTAGACAGCATATTAAAAAGCAGAGACATTACTTTGCCAACAAAGGTCTGTCTAGTCGAGGCTATGATTTTCCCTGTGGTCATGTATGGATATGAGAGTTGGACTGTGAAGAAAGCTGAGTGCTGAAGAATGGATGCTTTTGAACTGTGGTGTTGGAAAAGACTCTTGAGAGTCCCTTGGACTGCAAGGAGATCCACCAGTCCATCCTAAAGGAGATCAGTCCTGGGTGTTCATTGGAAGGAATGATGCTGAAGCTGAAACTCCAGTACTTTGGCCACCTCATGCAAAGAGTTGACTCATTGAAAAAGACCCTGATGCTGGGAGGGATTGAGGGCAGGAGGAGAAGGGGATGACAGAGGATGAGATGGCTGGATGGCATTACGGACTCGATGGATGTGAGTCTGAGTGAACTCCGGGAGTTGGTGATGGACGGGGAGGCCTGGCGTCCTGTGATTCATGGGGTTGCAAAGAGTCAGAGATGACTGAGTGAACTGAACTGAGAGCTGAACTATTTAATACAGTGGCCACCAGTTACATTAGCTAGTGAGCACTGGAAATGAGACTCGTCTGATTTGAAATGTACTGTCTGTGTAAAAGTGAAAGTGTTAGTCACTCTGTCATGTCTGACTCTCTGAGATTCCCCTGGACGGTAGCCTGTCAGGTTCTTCTGTCCATGGAATTCTCCAGACAAGAATACTGCAGTGGGTTGTCATTCCCTTCTTCAGGGGATCTTTCTGACCCAGGGATTGAGCCTGAGTCTCCTGCATTGTAGGCAGATTTTTTACCATCTGAATCACTGGGGAAGCCCCAATGTTTGTGTAAAATACACGTAAAAAATTGAGAATGGGGGTTTCTCTGGTAGTCTGATGATTAAGAATCCACCTTGCAATGCACAGGACACCAGTTCAATCCCTGGTCTGGGAAGATCCCACATGCAGTTGGGCCCTTGCGCCACAGGTGCTGAGCCCATGAGCTGCAGCTATTGAAGTCCAAATACCCTAAAGCCCATGCTCTGAAACAAGAGAAGCCACTGCAACGAGAAGCCTGAGTACCTCAACCTCAGCTCTTCACAACTAGTGGAGAGCAACCAAGATCCAGTGCAGCCAATTAAAAATAAATTGAGGAGATAGTATGATAAAAAGAATGTAAAATATCTCATGAATAACTGTTACGTTGATAATATGTTGAAATATTTTGGATGTTATTGTTGAGTTGCTAAGTCGTGTCCAACCCTTTGTGACCCCACGGACTGTAGCATGCCAGGATCCTTTATCTTTCACCATCTCCTGGAGTTTGCTCAAATTCATGTCCATTGAGTCAGTGATGCTGTTGCAGAGAGAAGTCAATCCTGAGATCTTGTTGACACTGTTTGACTTGCTTTCCATTGGTTTTGTTACTATTATCATATACAAGGGCCTGCCTCGGAGAATCCTGCCCCCTCTACCTTTTTTTCAGAACCCTGTCCAACTGTAGATGGCAGGAGAGAAGAAATTAACACATCCTCCTGCCTGAAGCTTGCCATTCTAGGAGACACTTGTAAGATTAAAAAGTCTTTTTGTTTCCTTACCTCCTCTCCCCAATATCTGATCCATAAAAGAATGGGCAGGCAGACCCCAGTAAAACAGTTATTTTGAGATGTTAGTCTGCTACTTTCTCTGTCAGCTGTCAGTGGATGGGCTGTCTGAATAATCATATACCTTGCCTCAACACCTCATCTCTTGGATTCAGTAGCCCCTGGATTAGCCTCTGTGTGGTTAGCAGAGCAAAGCTGGACTCGGTAACAATGCTATGGGGTAAATATTACTAAAATAATTTCACCTGATCCTTTTACTTTTAAACACATGGCTCCTAGAGGTATAAGCTGACACACGTGGCAGACATATTTCTAATGGCCAGTCCTAGCCCCAAGGATTGAGGACAGTTTGCAGAGATGGAGATATTTTTATTCTTCTTTGTGAAATCTTTTAGGGCAAAATTCTTGGAAACTTCATACATGTCAGTACAGGTGCTGTTCTGACAGGCAGATGGCATTTACCAAATTATCTTAGTCACCTCTAGGTTAAGCATTTCCAGAAAATTCATTACCTAGGCTAAAGAATCAGCTGTGAAGGTACCCGGCAAGGAAGCAATAAGGAACCACAGTACACGCAAGGCTGCGGGAAGCTGTGGGAATTAAAATGGAAACATACTAAGTCTCCTTTTGAATTCGTTTTTTCCTGAAGCTAGAAACATAGAAAACTCAGCAGAGAAATTCCAAATGAGTGGACTTGGCTGATGCCAGAAGTAACCTTCGGATGAGAGCCAACAGAAACTTGATGGAAAGCAGCCGAAACACGGCATCTGGGCTCGGAAGCAGAAAACTCTGAATTTCCTCTCGGCTGGGACCGGTGGCGAGAGCGCTGCAATGAAATGGACTTCGACGCCCTCTGGACTTCGGCTTCCCGAGGAGCGTCGGGAACGGGAGGAGGGCCCTTGGTCCAGGCGGAGCGAAGCTCGTCGCCATGGCAACCACGTGAGCCACAAACAGCCAGCCTAGCCCAGCAAGAAGCAATAGGAGCAGACGCCTAGGAACGGCGCGAGGTTGGGACAGCGGTGGGAGGGGTGGGCAACAGAGCCCAGCACCGGTCGGCTGGGCCCCCACCCGTGGTGTGTCCACCCCCCGGAGCGCCGGAGCGCAGCGCCATGGACAAGCTGGTACTGTACTGTGCACGGTCCCTCCGAGCGGCTCCCACGCCCCCGCCACGGCGCATGCGCGGCCTCGGAGCTGCTGGATGCTGGGGACTCCCTGGAGTCCACGCGGTCACGGGGAGGGGGCGGGCGGGCTCAGTTCCCGGCTTCACACTCAGGCCGGGTGGCCTGAAGACGCTTTCATGAGCTTGTGGGATTAGAGTTGTTGGTCTCTGAGTTTTGCTTGTTTCCCTCAGGAGGTGGTGGTGGTCGATCATGTCCAGCAGAGCGCGCGTAAAGTGCAGAAGCGCAGGTTCAGGGACCGCCTTTCTCATTTTATCATCAACTTGCTGCGGAAAGGCCACCCGTGGACCCAAGCAACCCACTGACCCAGAGCGAGCATCAGATATATCCAGGCGTGGCGGAGGCCGCTTTTGTGTCAAGTTTGTTGGCTGTTACTAGCTCTCGTTAGCCCTTGGGTTTGGACAAAAGCAAATGTTTAGTTCCCTTGGAGAGAGGGAGCCAGACGGTGTGCAGGAAGTTCTGCTGCGTGGTTTCCTGGTGTCTTGTAATTTCGCCTGAGTGCAGGGCAGGGGAGAGGGGGTGGAAAGGAATTCTGCGCGTTTAAATAAGGTTTCACTCCATTTGGCTTTGCTCTCTTAAATGAGTTTTATAGGGTGAAAAAAAATTAGCCTACTTGTTTTTGCCTTTGTCTTCGAAAGTGATTCCTGCTCTTTGGAACTCAGGGAAAGTCTAGGAGACTATAAAGCCTTTTCTGCAAACAAGAAACAGGGCACAGGGAGGGGTTTTTGTACCCAGGAGGGCCTCAGAGGGTCGCGATCAGTTTCAATATGGATTTCTGTGGTTACATTATGCATTTTTTCATTTACACTAGCTGTAGCTATGTTGGGCTTCCCTGGTGGCTCAGATGGTGAAGAATCTGCCTGCAATGCAGGAGATGTGGTTTTCATCCCTGGGTGGGGAAAATCCCCTGGAGAAGGGAATGGTTACCCACTTCAGTATTCCTGCCTCCATGTACAGGGGAGCCTGGCAGGCTATAGTCCATAGGGTGGCAAAGAGTTGACACGATTGAATGACTTTTACTAATACTGCTATAGCTATATTCCTATAGGAATATAGTATGCTAATCAATAAAATGTGCATCCTGTCATTTAATAAACATAAATTTAATACTGATTTAATTAAGAGCAATGTGTACAGTTTATGTGGCTTCCGAGGTGGCTCAGTGGTAAAGAACCCACCTGCCAATGCAGGAGATGCAAGAGATGCAGATTCGATCCTTGGGTGGGTAAGATTCCCTGGAGGAGGGCATGGCAATCTACTCTAGTATTCTTGCCTGGAGAATCCCATGGACAGAGGAGCCTGGTGGGCTGCAGTCTATGGGGTCACAGAGTCAGATACAGCTGAGTGGCTGAGCACCCATACACATACATATGGTTTATGTGTATGATACTTCAAGTTTCCTCCCCCCTGTAGATATTTACCTTGATAAACTGTTTTATTTTTGTGAGCATCTTGCCATGATAAGACTCATATTATTGCTCTTATTTTCATGTAACTTATATGCCATAAATATTTGGAATTTCCAAAATATCTGTTGCATTTCATTAAGCCAAATACCTGTTAGTTCATTTAATCTTTTTAGTGACTCTTACCCATTTTCTGTACAGGAAAATAGAGACCCTGAAATGACAGATGGCATTGCAACTGCTAATGCCAATAAACCAATGATATTTTTGTATATCTTAATTTAAACTTTATATATTCTATAATCTTACATAAGTTTATCAAGTTTTATCCCTGTAGGGATAGAAAAATATGGCTCTTAGTCTAAAGCCATACTCTTTTATGTTTTATTATGCTCACTTTAAGATTGAAAAATGTAGGCTGCTAATGCAATATATATATATATATATATATGTGCTAAGTTGCTTCAGTTGTGTCCGACTTTTTGCGATCCTATGGACTGTAGCCTACCAGGCTCTGCTGTCCGTGGGATTCTCCAGGCAAGAATACTAGAGTGGGGTGCCATTTCCTTCTCCAGGGGATCTTCCTGACCCAGGAACTGAACCCCTGTTCCCTCACAGCCCAGTTGGTAAAGAATCCACCTGCAATGCAGGAGACCTGGGTTAGATCCCTGGGTTGGGAAGATCCCCTTGAGAAGGGGAAGGCTACCCACTCCAGTACTCTGGCCTGGAGCATTCCATGGACTCTATAGTCTGTGAGGTTGCAAAGAGTCGGCCACGACTTTCACTTTCCCTTTCTTTCTTACGTCTAGTGCATTGGCAGACGGGTTCTTTACCACTAGTGCCACTTGGAAAGCTATTTAAATATACACTGTCAGTTTATATTTAAGTTATATGTTTAAATAAAATGCAAACACACACACTCTCTCTCTCTCTCTCTGATGGCTTTCAGGGGAGAGTTTTTAAAGGCAGTGTTGGGATGAAGGCTGAAGCTCATGGACTTTCTTCTGATTGGTTGGTGGTGAGGTAACATGGTGATGTTTAGGATATCTTAGTCATCAGCTGTCTGATTCCAACCAGTCTGGTGTCTAGTGCTTGTAGCCAGCATGCAGTCACCATCCTCTACCTGTGGGTGGGGAGCTCTTAGTGTCTGCAAAGATGTGCTCAGATGGTTATACCTATCCCTCGAGGAGGAACAGGACTCTTAAAGCTATCATTACTTTTCTTGCTTGACTGCTTTTCCTTTGTTTCTGCATTCCCTCCATTCCCTAATTAGTAACTGATTAAGCCTGTTCTTTGGAACTCAGAAGGCCTAGGAGACCAAAGCTTTTTCTACAAACAAGAGATGAGGGATACGGAGGGGCTTTTGTACCCAGGAGGGTACAAAGATCCTGCTCAGTCTCAGTGTGGATTTCTGTGGTTACATTATTTTGGAAAAATAGAAGCAAATAGACACTGAGACATAATAAATTGTCACAGCTGGGAAATGTGACCTCTATGGACCTCTCAGTTCCCTGGGGCCGGTCCAGGATGCTGGTCTCCTTTGTGTGAGGTCAGTAAAGCATTAGAGAAAGGCTGCTATGAATACGGTTATTTCGAGGAATTGGTTCCTGCTGCGTGAGAAATGTCAGGAGGAAGTTTACCTGTTACATTTTCTCCTTTCATCACACTGAGCTCTTTCCTGGCACTGAGCACTGTGGCTGTTTATTTATCTCTCTGCTGTTTGCATTTGGCCTCACTCTTTGTAGCCTTACTTATAGCAAATAGACCAAAAAGGGTGGAACAACTGCTCGCTCCTTACTTTGTTTATGAATAAAAACCGAGAGCTTCAGCGCCAGAGTAAATTGCCTCCCAGGGGTATTTTGGTTTCCCAGGCTATTGGATGAGACTCCTAGGAGGAGTTTAGCGTTCAAGATGTTGCTTGGATCTGTGTGACCCCACCCTCCGGGCCAGGCCCACTCCATTGCCAGATCTCACCGGTGGTTTGTTGGTTGGATCTGAATGAATGCTTTCTTTCTGATTTAACTCATGCTTGAGCCTGGGGGAGTAAAGATGAAATTAGAGGTTACTTGAGCAGTTTGGTTCGATTAAAAAACACTAAAGTACCTACTTTGTTTGCAGGCCTGTGGAAGGGCTCTGGGGAGTATGGGTTGCTTTTTTTTCTGCCAGGTGTCCCTGATGGCTCAGTGGTGAAGAATCTGCCTGCAATGCAGGAGATGCGGCTCGATCCCTGAGTCAGGAAGATCCCCTGGAGGAGAAAATGGCAACCCACTCCAGTATTCTTGCCTGAAAACCCCTATGGACAGAGGAGCCTGGTGTGCTACGGTCCAGAGTGTCGCAATGTGACTGAGCACACGGGCACACACCTTCTTTTCGGCCTCCGTTTTTCCTTCCTTCCCTCACTTTCTTAATTTCTTCTCGCCTTTCTCTTCCTTCCATCATCCCTTCCTTCCCCTCCCTCCTTTTCTTTCCCCTTCCTGCAACATGATGGTTGGATGGCATCATCGACTCAGAGGACAGGAGTCTGAGCAAGCTCTGGGAGATGGTGAAGGACAGGGAAGTCGGACATGACTGAGCAACTGAACAGCAACAACAACAATATGTATTACATGGTTTCTTGCAGATGCTTTTCTCAAGTTTTCCTTGAGGATTTTGAAGTTCCCCTAACACTCAATACACAATTAATGATTATTCTCCCTGTTTCTTTGGGGACCAGATGAGATGTGCAGATTGTGATGACTGCCTACTGGTTTTGAGTAATTCGGATCACCTGTCTTGCAGGAGGTGGGTCATACATATTGAAGAAGGGAGAGCAAACATGAGATGCTTGTCAGATTCCTGACAACGTTTCTTCCTGCCGGACCTCATGCTCTTTTAATAAGTCCATGTAGTGAAAGCCTGTCATTGTTCCTACCCCAGATGGGTAGTAGAATTATGATTGGGTTCCCATCGGCCGACATTTCCGCCCCAGGAGAGATACTGTGAATAGTCAGAATTTTCTTTCTTGAAGCAGCCTCCGGTTGGGCCAATAGGATGTAGGATGTGGGATGTGGGCAACCCACCCTCATCCACCTCACACCCATCACCAAGGGAGTGGTCCTGGACTTCCTTGGACTGCTTGGACTTAAGAAAAAATAAAGAATCTTACTCTTGGAGGGCTGAAAGCTTGGTGGGCCACTTCTGATCATTGTTTAGCTTATTCAGGGTAAAGAATAAAAGGATTTGTGATCCATTGGTGTCCTGAAGTGTCCATGTTATTGCTCATTACAAAAAAGCAAAGCAAGGCTTAGCCCAGAGGAAGCAGTCACCTCAGACTCCAGCAACCCTACCCAAAGAGGGTCAAGTGTCAGGGGCTGTGCTGGGGACTCAGGGGACATCTTGGAAGAAAGGTGGCTGCTGCTGTTCAGATAAGGACCAGCTGGGCCAGGAGGAACCTTGACCTAGATTTGACATCCCTATTTTATAGCAAAAAATGTTTAGACGGACACTGAGTAGCAGTATTAGAAGTGTTTCCTTTCAGATGAGTGTGGAAGCTTTGGAAAGTTGGAGGTTATGCTGATTGTCATTGCTGCTCTTGAGGTCGCCCCAAACTTACTAGCTTAAAATAGCACCAGTTCCTGAACTATCTTGTCTAGTTTCTGTGGGTCAGGAACCCAGGAATGGGCTCAGCTGGGTGGTTTTCATTTGGCGGCTGGAGGAGTGAGGCCTGGACAGGCATCTCTCTCTTTCTCTTCCTGTGTCTCGTATCAGGCTAGACTGGTCTGAGACACGGCTCCTCGTGGTTGGTCTCTACGAACAGGCTTCCTCACAGCAAGGTGATCTCGGGGCAGTTGACTGCTTTCATGGTGGCCGAGTCTCCAGAGAGAGAATTCCAGAGGACAAGGCAGATGTTGCATCACCTTTATTACCTAAATGCGGGGATATAGGAAAGTGCTAGCACCTGTATATTTTGCTCCATGTCTCTGCTAAGCATTCCTCCTGCTGTGTCCACCTGGCCACACTCGTGGCCTAGAGGTTCAAGGCTGAGGTCATGTTCAATGAAAAGTGTCCTGTGGTGCCCTTCATGGAAAGAGGGGCTCCATGGAGGAGACACTTGGTTTGAAATGGATGAGCCAGAAGCTAGCCTGCAGAAAACTTAATCACCAGATATGTCCGAAGTAGAACACTGGGTTCTCATCACTGTCTACTGAAAAGTGGAAATTCTGTTCTGTCATGACTGCTCTTGATAATGTAATAATATAATTATAAACACACTATACATTTTCTTCCTTTAGGAACGAAGTTGTGCAAAATAGATTTGATCAAAATCCTTGTGTTTGTAGGACCCAAATCTGTAAACTGTAAATCGCCAATACACCTGTCTGGGGAACTTGCATGTTGTGAGCATAGCATCTCTCCATCATAAAAGACAAATCTCATTCAATCCTGCTGAAGGAAGGTCTAAATTATCTTTGTATTCACTCTCTAGATGACATTGCAAAGTTGTAAGGAGATCAAAGAGTTTTCAGCCAAAACTGTATCTATCTATATTTCTGTATATATCTATTTTGGCATAAAAGTTTTCTAGGAAATTAATACAAATATTCTTTTATTTATTGCCTCACTTTTGTGCTACCAGCCTTAAGAAAGTTGTAATTTGTTGTATTTTATTTGTTCTTTCTACATAAATGTTTGCTTTAATGCCTAATTTTGTGTTTCTAGCTCTCTTTCTTAATGTGGGACCCCCAATTTGCTTAAACCTGGTGGTTCAGATGATAAAGAATCTGTCTCCAATGTGGGAGACACGGGTTTGATCCCTGGATTGGGAAGATCTTCTGAAGAAGGGAATGACTACCCATTCCAGTATTCTTACCTGGAAAATCCCATGGACAGAGGATCATGTAGGGCAGGCTACAGTTCATGGGGTCACAACGAGTTGGACATGACTGAGTGACTAACACTTTATTTTCAACTCTTTTATTAATGTGAGGCCCCCAATTAGCATAAACCTCAGGCCCCACTAAATTGAGATCCACCCCACTTTGGCTTAAATAAGTGCTATAATGGTTTATGTGGGAGCTCTTGGCTCTGATGGGAGGATGGGAGGGGAAGAAGGGGTGAAGGTGTGGAAGGAAGGAAGGAAGGAAAGAGCTAAAGAATAATCTTGCCTTTGTCCCAGTTTTCCCATGGGCTGGCTTTGGTGGTGGGGTACCAGATATCCTTTGTTAAATGCCTGTCACAGATGCTGTACTTTACAAGGCAGCATGGGGGATATAAAAGAAATGGAAAGTACAAGTCTTCATTCTCAAAAAGGTTTAACCATCTCATTGGGAAGACACACATGCCAAACTGCTGAAAATCCTAAACAAGTTACAATGAAAACCAATTCAGCACAAAATGCACATGGTATGGCGGCATGAATAACACAGGGAAATCAGTGTGGAGCAAAGCCTCAAACTGGCCTCCTCAGAGGATGAGATGGTTACATGGCATCACCTATTCAATGGACATGAGTTTGAGCAAACTCCAGGAGATAGTGAAGGACAGGGAAGTCTGGTGTGCTGCAGTCCCTTGGGGTCACAGAGTCAGATACAACTTAGTGGCTGAAGAACAGCAATAGCTGCTCTGAGTCCTGTCTGCTGACGAGCTTGTGACTGGGAGCTCCTGGCATGTGGGCAGCCTGCCCGCATTGATCCATGTTCGCTGCCACTCTTGTGGATGGACAGATGCTGCTGAAGATGGCTTGTGGCAATGCATTGCACACCCTTTCCAAGTGAACCTAAGGTGGCAAACAGCTAGCCATGCGGGTAGCAGAGATATTCCAGGCAAATGCAGCAGCGGCAGCAGAGAGACAGATTAGGTGAGCAGCAGTCTTGGAGCAAAGAGGTTGAGCTGGCCGAGAAGCACACAGTCATGTCTGACTCTTTGTGACTTCTTGGACTGTAGTCCGTCAAGCTCCTCTATCCGTGGGATTCTCCAGACAAGAATACTGGAGTAAGTTACCATGCCCTCCTCCATGGGCTCTTCCTGAACCAGGGATGGAACCCAGGTCTCCTACATTGCAGGCAGATTCTTTACCATCTGAGCCACCAGGGAACCCCAGGAGCTGGGTGAAGAGCTCTCAGCTTGAAGTCCTTCCCCTCCACTTAGGTTACAATCCCTTTCCACTGAAGCTTGTAAGTGGAGAGGACTGTCAGCCCTGTGGCGGCTCCTTTATAGAACTAGTGCCGCAGAATGCCAGAAAATAAAGTCAACTTTATTTTCCTTGTCACAGTGCTGCAGGAAAGAAAGTGGGGCTGGAGAAGTGATTAAGTCCCAGGTCTCACGTGAGTCTATGTGGCAGCTGCTGAGCATGGGTTCTTGGCTTCTGCAGTAACGAATTCAAGAGCAAGGCATAGTAAAGTGAAAGAAGGTTTATTCAGGGAAAAATGCTCTCCGTAGACAGTGTGGGCCATCTTGGAAGGCAAGAGCAGCGTCAGAGTATGGAGCTGTCAGTTTTTATAGAGTTGGTAATTCATCAGCTAATTAGAGGGGGGGATATTCCAGCTGTTTTGAGGAAGGGGTGGGGATTTCCAGGAACTGGGCCTCCACCCACTCGTTGAGTTTTATGTTCGGTCTAGGAACTGTCGTGGTACCTGTGGGTGTGTTAGTTAGCTTGCTGAGGTTTTACAGTGAGCTTAAAGTCTAGTGGAAGTCGACTCTTCCTCCATCTTGGACCTCGTTGGTTCTAACTAGCTCAAGTTGTGTCCTCGATGGCTATGTCATTCTTTTAAAGGCTATGCCGCTTCCTGTCTCAACAGCAGACTTCGATTACATGCAGTTCTTGTGTGTCTGGGGTTAGGTATCTTTCATGTTGTAATGCTCAGTGAGTCATTTTACAGCAGGAAACTACTCTTCCATCTTTGTTTACGGTCTGACTATTTTGCTTGAGTTTCTTAAAGTCATGATTTTAAGGTTCTTTAATGTATCCTCCTATTTGTGCCATCACAGAATTGATGATAGTACTTTTTCAGGAAGTCAATGTACATCATTTTATCAATGGCAGAATTCCATTTGAGGAAGGAAATTGTCGTGTTTGGGAAAAACAAACACTTTCCTGTTAAGTCACTGGAGGTGAGACATGAGACCTGAGTGCAAAGCCTCACAACCCAGGAGAGTCATTTACAGCAAGTTCAGTCTCTGGGTGGATGGGGATGGGGGATAAATGAAGCTCTTGGGAGGAAGGCTGGGGATGTCTGGAGATAGGGGTTGGGTCAAGGGCAGTGGAAGAGTCATGGAAAGATCCTCCAGGCGAGGTGTGAGCAGAGTCTGAGAGTGGGAATGCCTGTGGTTCATTTGGAAACCGTCTTCTCTCTTTTGCTTTGAGGGGTCTGGTCTGTTCACAAGCTACTTAAATTCACAAGGAGAATTTGAGTGAGGGCCTTGTTGTACACTTTGAGCTGACCGCCACCCACCCCAAGGAAGAAGCTGAGAGCTGGAGGTGATCTTGAGGCCATCAGTCCCCTGGGGGTCTACTGAAGTCTTGGAAAGGGTTGGAATGGGTGTGCGGCCAGGTTCATCTCGCCCTCAGGAGGCTAGGGCATCACACCTGGCTTTGGGTTCCTTACTGCATGGGGTGTGACTGTCAGTTAGCCAAGTTGATTCCAGAACCACCTATGAAACAAATCTCTCTCTCTCTTTTTTTTTTGGTAGACATGCTAAAGATTTTCAAACTTTTTTTGAGGATGAATGTAGGATTCTTTTTTTTTTAATGCCCTTGTGCTGTTAGGGAAAACACCTATGTCTGTCTGTGTTTGTATGCTGAATATTTAGGCAATTAAAAAGTTTATTAACCGAGGAGACTTTTCATGAGACTAAAGTCTATGTAGCAAAGAGTGAAGAGGAACTGAAGAGCCTCTTGATGAAAGTAAAAAAAGCTGTCTTAAAACTCAACATTCAAAAAATGAAGATCATGTCATCCAGTCCCATCACTTCATGAAAATAGATGGGAAAACAGTGGAAACAGTGACAGACTTTATTTTCTTGGGCTCTAAAATCACTGCAGATGGTGACTGCAGCCATGAAATTAAAAGACTCTTGCTCCTGGGAAGAAAACCTATGACCAACCTAGGCAGCATATTAAAAAGCAGAGACATTACTTTGCTGACAAAGGTCAAAGCTATGGTTTTCTTGTATGGATGGGAGAGTTGGACCATAAAGAAAACTGAGCACCAAAGAATTGATGCTTTTGAACTGTGGTGTTGGAGAATACTCTTGACAGTCCCTTCGACTGCAAGGAGATCCAACCAGTAAGTCCTAAAGGAAATCAGTCCTGAATATTCATTGGAAGGACTGATGCTGAAGCTGAAGCTCCAATACTTTGGCCACCTGATGTGAAGAACTGACTCATTGGAAAAGACCCTGATGCTGGAAAGGATTGAAGGTGGGAGGAGAAGGGGACGGCAGAGGATGAGATGGTTGGATGGTATCACCAATTCTATGGACATGAGTTTGAGCAAACTCCAGAAGCTGGTGATGGACAGGGAAGCCTGGTGTGCTGCAGTCCATGGGGTCACAAAGAGTCGGTCATGACTGACCAACTGAACTGAACTGAAACTCTATGTGATCTCTATTTTGTTACCTTTACAATCAATAACAGAGTGGGTGGAATATTTGACATTCTTTTTGACAAGAAAGTTAATCTCAGAATGCTTGGGTATCTAGCATCCTTTTCCCAGACTTGTGGAGACCTTTCTAGACCTTTTTTAAGTTTCTACTTAAAAATGAACGAAGTCCCTCCCAAGTGTCCTCATGTACCTTGAAAATATGTTCTACCTGCTTAAAGAGAAATTTTAGAGAGAGTAATAAAAACACAGCAAATTTAACTTCTTTCTGGACCTGTTGTAGCATCTGCATCAAGGTTATATTTGTTCATTAACTTCATCATGAATATTCATTGGAAGGACTGATGCTGAAGCTTCAATACTTTGGCCACCTGATGCAAACAGCTGACTCATTGGAAGAGACCCTGGTGTTGGGAAAGATTGAGGGCAAAAGGAGAAGAGGGTGGCAGAAGCTGAGATGGTTAGATGGCATCACTGACTCAATGGATACGAGTTTGAGCAGACTCTTGGTGATAAGGAAGGACAGGGGAGCTTGGTGTGCTGCAGTCTGTGGGGTTGCAAAGAGTTGGACATGACTTAGCAACTGAGCAACAGCAACTTCATTGTGACTTTGGGACCTGGTTCGATCTGTTTAGAATTTTAGATCCTCCGTTTTAAAGCTGAGCATGTGTAGACAGGCACCACTGAGGGAGAAAGTTGGCACCCGCTGGCCCTTCATTGGAGACCTTAATCATATCTTGTGTTTGTGATTCCCCACTGCTTTCTCATTGGCTTCTATTTGCTTTAAGGGTGTTAATGAATAACAGAAATAGATTTCCACTTCCCAAAAGAGAGCTCTGATGTTTCTAGGATAGTTAAGACATCCAAGGAAGTAAGCGGATCATTATCTAGTGGCCCCTGTAGTGATGGCTGGTTTAGGAGAGGCTGGCTGAGTTCAACCCTGCGAGATTTAATTCTCTTTTGGTAACTGTGTGTTCGTATATGGCCAGGGATCTAATATTTTAAATTTACCGTAAAGATTTAAAAATGGCTAATAATGTATTCTTACCTTCTTAATCTCCCTTTCGTATTGGGAAATAACATTACATGGCACTGAAATACCATTAACTTGGTATTTCTTTATTAAGCATGTCACAGAAGTCAGCTCCATTACAAGGGGATCTCCCCAAATATAGAGATGTATTCTTGCAGTGGAATTTCTTCAAAATAGATGTTTAAAGGCAAATTTGTAGGCCACTGGCACCAAAATGAAATAAAACGGGACTTAGGCCATCACTAGTGAATGCATAAGTATAAAGATATTAGGTTAAAATATTCATCTGTTTTGGACAAAGGCTTAGGAGCAATGAACGATGGGGCAAACGATCTATTAAAAACAGTGATGCAAAAATGCTGAAAAGAGATATCATGGGTTTTCCTTCATCCTTACCTTTATCTCCATCTACCTGTGGATTTCTTAAATGTGCCATTTTGTGGGTAATCTGAGAACTGAGTAGGTTTTTCTTTCCTTTTCTTTTGGTGGCCATGCCATGTGGCTTCTGGGATCTTAGTTCCCTGACCGAGGATTGAACCCATGCCCCCAGCAGCGGAAGTGCAGAGTCCTAACCACTGGACTGCCAGGGAAGTCCCTGGGTGGATTTTTTTTTTTTTTTTGGATAGGGTCTGGACTTGGTGGCGGCTTCCCTCTGAGCTCAGTTGGTAAAGAATCTGCCTGCAATACAGGAGACCTGGGTTCAATCCCTGGGCTGGGAAGATCCCCGTGGAGAAGGAAATGGAAACTTACTCCAGTATTCTTGCCTGGAGAATCCCATGGATAGAGGAGCCTGGCAGGCTACGGTCCATGGGGTTGCAAGAGTCGGACATGACTGAGCGACTAAACCAGCAAAAAGGCTGGACATGGTGGGAATAGTGTGTCTGTTGGGGGCTGGGAGGTAGTCAGTCATCCTGTGCAGATCATTTGGGTTTTGGGAATTCTAGGCTCTTCCCAGCTACTCAGTTTAGCTCAGCAATTTCTGTTCCTGCGGCTCAAGTAACAACTTTCACCCAGTCAATCTTTGGTGGGTTCAGACCAGGCACGCCATTGGTTCTGTGAAGTGGAGGCGAGAGGCCCTTTGAACGAGTCCCTGAAAACGATTTAATCCTTGACTGTTGAAAAAATACCTGCTTCCTGAGAGCTGGGTACCTGGATGAGCTAATGGGGCGAGTGTCATTGGTTGCATTCCTTGGGGATTTGTGACACGACTTTGCTGATTTGGGGGCTTGGGTCTTCATCACCCACACAGCACTTGCTTTATTTATATTAAGATTACTGTTAACAAACTCTGTTAATTCATGCTGTGTGTACTGAAGGATGTTGCGGTGAAAGAAAGGTTTTTGTCAAGTGCTTGTTACATATGACACTCAGACTTCTTTACCGCATTTAATCCTGGCTGTGTGTTTTAAGAGATCAAAACACATTCCCCACCTCTGCAGATGATGTTTGCCTTGAAGTCTGCACCTAGGGGCAGAGGACAAGAACGAGATAGTTCTCTTCTTGTTTTCAGACTGTGTGAGTTTCAACATATGGGTGTGACCCCCTCCTTGACGTGTCGACCACAGTAGTAGAAAAATGAGAGATTTCCCTGGTGGTCTGGTGGTTAAGACTCCACGCTCCCAAGGCGGGGACCTGGGTTCGATCCTTGGTCAGGGAACTAGATTCCTACATGCTGCAGCTAAAGATCCTGAGTTCTGCAACTAAAACCCAGTGAGGCCAAATAAATATTTAAAAACACACCCTCCCCCGAGATTTTATTTTTAAAAAAGGAAGAATGAAAGGAAAAGGGCTCCCCCACCATGTCCGTCTCTTTTCTGTCTTCACCACTCTCTCTTGTCACCTCTCTCTCCTATTTCTTCCCCTCCACTTCTTCCTCTCCCCATTTTCTTCCTCTCCCTGAAACCCCACCCTGAGTCCTTGGGTCTGGTCACCCCAAAAAGCATGCATCCAGGAAAGGGAGTCATTCGGGTGGATGCCTTCTCTCCTTACACTGAGTCCCACAGAGCAGCCAGCTGCCCACCTGGCTCTTGGTTTTAGCAGCAGGATATCATTGGTTCATTTCCAGCCCTTGGTGTTCAAGAAGACATAGAGTAAAAGTTCATATTAAGGTACTTTCAGCTTAGACTTCCCCAGTGGCTCAGTGGGTAAAGGATCTGCCTGCAATGCAGGAGACACAAGAGAGGCAGGTTCGATCCCTGGGTCGGGAAGATCCTCTGGGAGAGGAAATGGCAATCCACTCAAGTATTCTTGCCTGGAGAATCCCATGGACAGAGGAGCCTGGTGGGCTATAGTCCAAGGGATCACAGAGTCAGACATGACTGGCCTAGCACAGCACACACATACTTTCTGCTTGAGTGTTACGCCTTTCCCCCTGTTTTACTAGTTTTTTTTTTTTTAAGTTGGTTAAGAAAAAAGCAAACAGATGACTTTCGCGCTGGTCACGTTGAGGCATGCTCTGGAGAGGCAAAGTCCAGACTTGTCCAGGGCAGAGAGGTAAATCCAGCCCTTTGAAATGGATTGTGCTCTGAGAGGGGAGCTATAGCACCAAGTATTCATGGGGTGAGTTGAGGGGAAGAAGAGCCCCTTATTTAAGCCACTTTGTTTGCATGATTCTGGATTCCTGCAGTTAATTTCTTAGAGATTAGCCAATTCAATGTTTGTTACCTGTTTTATTCAGTTTGCATTTTCTCTTTGCCTTTTAAAAAACCAAATTTCTTTTAAAAATAAAATTTGGGAGGCATTAAATGATTTTCAAAGGTTTCTTTCTATTTCCTTTTTCTTTATCCTTTCTCTCTCTCTTTATTTTTTCCTCTGTTTTAACATTCATTTATTGACGGCAGTGCTGGGTCTTTTCTGCGGCTCGCAGGCTTTCTCTAGCCGTGGCGAGCAGCGGCTCTTCCTTTCGATGCCGGGCTCATTGCGGTGGCTTCTCTCACCACAGAGTGCGTGCGCTTCAGTAGCTGTGGCACACACAGTTGTGGGATCTTCCCCGACCAGGGATCAAACCCATGTCCCTGCATTGGCAGGTGGATTCCTTACCATGGAGCCGCTAGGGAAGCCCTCTCCCTCTTTTAAAAATATTAATTTAGTAACCCAGATTTCCTGGGTCTGAATCCTGGCTCCCGTGCTCATCAGTTGAGTGACCTTGATCTCATCTGTGTGACCTTGATCTCAGGTGGCCTCAGCCTGCAGCAACTTGAAGCTGGGCATTGGTTCCCCATCTAGAGATTGAGGCTGGGTCACAAGACTGGGTGAGAGCTCTGAATCCTAGCCACTGGACTGGTGGTCGGTGACCAGACCCTGGCCCTTCAGCTTTGCAAGAAAGAATTCCTGCAACGATGGAAAGGAGTAAGACAAGTAAAGTGTTTATTGGAAGGAAAAGAGCTCCTTATGTGTGGATAGACACATGAGGAGGCTCAGAGAGAGTGTCGTGCCCTTGTGGTATTTTAAATTGCTTTTATGGGGAATTTCGTCCGGTGTCCTGTGGCCAGTCGCTTTGATTTGTCTGGTTCTGTGTCTGTGTGTGGTTTATCGCAGGATCCTCCAGCGTGTACATGCAGACATCTGTCAGTCAAGATGGATCCCACCAGAGGCCTATGGGTAGTTGACATCACTTACTATGGGGTGGAACCCCTCCTTTTTTGACCATCAAGGAACTTTCTAGTTGCAAGGGTTTCCTTGACTTAGAGAATAAGAAATATGTGGTCTCTTATCTTTTAACTGGGCCCTTAACAGCCTCCTCTCTTGATTATCCTGCTATTGACATTTTGGAGTTTTAGTCCATGGTGAATGAACTCAAATTGCTTTACCCTGGAGGGTGGGGAGGGCTTCTATCTCCTGCCTCAACCTCCAGTAAGAAGACATCCCTGGGCATCAATGTTTTAACCTATAAAAATGGGGAAACTTCCTAAGTATGTTGTGAATATCCAGTGAGCTGATAGTTAAAAGTGCTTAGAACAGGGCCAGGTGGAGAATAATGCTAGTAATTAAAATGAAAATAAGAAAGAGGTAAATCTAGGAAACACAAGAAGCAAAAAGAACATAAAAATAAGTAAGCCAGCCTCTCAGTCTCAGAAATAATCTCTTTCTCTCCCCACATACATGTACTAAGTATGTTGTGAATATCCAGTGAGCTGATAGTTAAAAGTGCTTAGAACAGGGCCAGGTGGAGAATAATGCTAGTAATTAAAATGAAAATAAGAAAGAGGTAAATCTAGGAAACACAAGAAGCAAAAAGAACATAAAAATAAGTAAGCCAGCCTCTCAGTCTCAGAAATAATCTCTTTCTCTCCCCACATACATGTATATATAATTTAGTTTTTATTACATTTTTTTTTTTTACAAAAATTGATTCCTACTCTTTTGGAGCTTGATTTTTGTCATTTTAGAGCACATCATAAGTGTTTCAATTTCTTTAAAATGTCTCTTGAACATGAATTTTAATGCATTGAATACCTCTACAGTAATTTATCTTACGAATCCCTTATTGTGAAGCTATGAAGGTTTTGCAAAGTATTTCCTATGTTAATAATTTATATATATATACAAATATATATATATATATATATATATATACACATATATTATGAAAGAGGAGAGTGAAAAAGCTGGCTTAAAACTCAACATTCAAAAAACTAAGACCATAGCATCTGCTCCCATTACTTCTTGGCAAATAGATGGGGAAACAATGGAAATAGTGACAGATTTTATTTTCTTGGGCTCCAAAATCACTGCAGATGGTGACTGCAGCCATGAAATTTAAAGATGCTTGCTCCTTGGAAGAAAAGCTATGACCAACCTAGGCAGCATATTAAAAATCAGAGACATTACTTTGCTGACAAAGGTCTGTCTAGTCAAAGTTATGGTTTTTCCAGTAGTCATGTATGAATATGAGAGTGGACTATAAAGAAAGCTGAGTGTCGAAGAATTGATGCTTTTGCACTGTGATGTTGGAGAAGACTCTTGAGAGTCCATTGGACAGCAAGGAGATCAAACCAACTAATCCTAAAGGAAATCAGCCCTGAATATTCATTGAAAGGACTGATGCTGAAGCTGAAGCTCTAATACTTTGGCCACCTGATGTGAAGAACTGACTCATTGGAAAAGATCCTGATGCTGGGAAAGATTGAGGGCAGGAGAAGAAGATGACAGAGGATGAGATGGTTGGAGGGCATCACTGACTCAATGGACATGAGTTTGAGCAAGCTTTGGGAGTTGATGATGGACAGGGAAGTGTGGCGTGCTGCAGTCCATGGGGTCACAGAGAGCCGGACACGCCTGAGCGACTGAACAACAATACGTCCATATGTGTGTATATGTCATTGTTATGACAATACCCCTGCACCTCTGCTCCCATCTGTAAGCATCACATCCTCCAGTCCCCCCTGCCCCACCTTGCCCTTTCTGTATCTTCAGGCGTCCATTTCTGCCCTAGTTTCACTTGAGAAATACTTTTAAGGAGATTTTTTGGTTATCAAAATGCCTTGTTTAAACAGCAAACACCTAATGCATAAAGAGGATCTGGTACATATATGCAATGAAACATTGTTAGTTGCTTAGTTGCTTAGCCGATCTCACAATTGTTTAGTTGCTAAGTTGTGTCCAACCGGTTTTCGACCGTACGGACTGTAGCCTGCTAGGCTCCTCTGTCCATGGAATTTTCTAGGAATTTTCTTGCCATTTCCTATTCCAGGGGGGCTTCCCAACCCAGGGATCAAACTTGCATTTCTTGGGTTGGCAGGCGGATACTAATTTATAAAGAACAGTTGGAATACATCAAGGTTACTTCCTCAGATGACTAAGACTTACTACCTGTAAGGCTTGGCTGAGGGAGTCATCCCAGCAGTTTGGGTTTTAAAACTGCCACTCCCCCCCCCCCTTGATTTGTCTGATTGAGCTAATTAGGCTCAGTCTCTAGTCCTTGTGCCCTGTATTTACATTTCTGGTGTTTAGAATATTACTCAGCCATAAGAAAGAATGAAATAATACCATTCTCGGCACATAGAGGACCTAGAAACTATCATACTAAGACAGAGAAAGACAAATATCATATGACATCACTTATATGTGGAATTTAATGTGGAAAAAAAGATACAAATGAACTATTTACAAAACAGAAGCGAACTTATAGATATTGGAAACAAACATGCTTACCAAAGGGGAAATGTGGCAGGCAGGGAGAGGTATATCAGGAACTTGGGATAAGCATATACACACTGCTATATGTAAGATAGATAACCCAACAAGGACCTACTGCATTGCACAAGCACTCTACCCAATATTCTGCCATGACCTCTGTGAGAAAAGAATCTAAAAAAGAGAGAATATATGTATTTGCGTAACTGAATCACTTTGCTGTATACATGAAACTAACACAGCATTGTAGATCAACTAGACTCCAGTAAAATTAAAGTATTAAAAAAATAAATAGCAGAAAAACACCCATATCCTTTCAAAGTAAAGTAAAACAAAGCCGAAGGCCTCATTAAACACCATAATAATGCCTCCCTCCTGAGAGCAGGAAGCTAAAGGAGCAGCAAGAACAAAATACACACAGCCAACAGACAACTAAGATGGTCTCTATGCTTTACATTTATCCGACCTTTATATTATCTACGGCTTCCCTGGTGGCTCAGATTCTTCCCTAAAGAATCTGCCTGCAATGTAGGAGGCCTGGGTTCGATCCCTGGGTTGGGAAGATCCCCTGGAAGAGGACATGGCAACCCACTCTAGTATTCTTGCCTAGGGAATCCCCATGAACAGAGGAGCCTGATGGGCTATAGTCTGTGGGGCCACAGACACGACTGAGTTGAGAAAAGTTGAGAATTATTTGATTATGTGTTATTACACAATATAACATGTTATTTATATAATATTATTAGTGCAATATATTATAATCATTATATTATTTACATATAATATAATTTATATGTAATATAATTGTGCTATTATATAATTATATAATATTATATTATTATGTAATAATCATGGCTATTACCTCCATGGACTGTAGCCTATCAGGCTCCTCTGTCCATGAGATTTTCCAGGCAAGAGTGCTGGAGTGAATTGCCATTTCCTTCTCCAAGGGATTTTCCCGACCCAGGAATCGAACCTGGGGCTCCCGCATTGCAGGCAGACGCTTTACCGTGGGAGCCATCAGGGAAGCCCATATATAATTATATAATATTATATTATTCATATAATATAGATTTATTATACCATACAAACAATATGTTTATATAAATATGTATGTCATATAATAATATAATATATCACATATTATCTATAATATAATATTCTCAACTTTTTAAATTTAGAGGGTCCTTGCACTCAGATTATTCCAAGTACAAAAGATCTTTGTCAACTAACAAATTCTTATCCGAGGAAGAACAGTTGAGCCAATGCTGGAGGGAGTGGGTCAAGAATCCAAAAGATGGTTAAGCTCGCCACCTCGTGGCTGCCCTGGAAGTAGCGTCCTTGAATTTGGCCTCTTCTGATTTTGTTTTCTGGTGACAGACAGGCTTAGCACTGTGTGTTCATTTTTCACTCCAGGCAAAAGCAGTCATTATTTGAGAACTCCCACTGAAGCATCCTATTAAATTCTCTCATATTTGGTGGATAATGAGGCATTAAACTTCGTCATTTGCTAATCGGCCCTTCCTTTCATTCTCTTGTGTGAAAAGTCGGTTGCTGATACCTTCCGACAGCAGCGCTCAGTGTGGCCCACTCGCTGGGGGATGAATGGCTTTATATGTCTTGTATCCAGTTGCGACCTACTGCAGCTTCAGTTACCCAAAAACAAACTAGGGATTTTTCGTCTCTACCATATTCAACTTCTAACCTGATGATGTTGTGGAAGGCGCTCAGCCGTGTCCACCTCTTTGCGACCCCATACAGTCCATGGAATTCTCCAGGCCGGAATTCTAGAGGGGGTAGCCTTTCTCTTCTCCAGGGGATCTTCCCAATCCAGGGATCGAACCCAGGTCTCCCACGTTACAGGGGAATTCTTTACCAACTGAACCACAAGGGAAGCCCAACTTGATCATAGACCTCATTTAAAGCAAGAACATCTTGGAATAGCTTCTCTAAAAAAATGCAGAGCCCGGCTGTGGATTTGTGTTACCATGTTATTTGGGAGCGCAATCCCAGGAAAGCACATGTGAGGAGAAAGGGGAGTGAGGCAGGGAAAAAGAGAAGACCAATGCATGCGTGCATGCACGCTAAGTTGCTTCAGCGTGTCCGACTCTGTGTGAACTTACGGACTGTAGCCCGCAAGGCTCCTCTGTCCATGGGATTCTCCAGGCAAGAATACTGGAGTGGGGTGCCATGCCCTCCACCATGGAGTGGGGTGCCATGCCCTCCACCAGGGGGTCTTCCCGACCCAGGGGTCAAATTGCATCTCTTGGTCTCCTGCATTGGCAGGTGGGTTCTTTACCATTAGCGCCACCTGGAAGCCAGAAAACCAATAGGAACGTGTGTAATTTAGTATGTCCCAAATGATCTCCAGGTAAAGTATGGTGGGACTGTCTGCCACGAGGCAGCCATGCAGCAGTGGGAGGGGTCG
>SJYC01084842.1:0-33536 GCA_006408675.1 Madoqua kirkii
CCTGGAGAATCCCAGGGACCGAGGAGCCTGGTGGGCTGCTGACTATGGGGTCAAACAGAGTCGGACACGACTGAAGCGACTTAGCAGCAGCAGTGTGTATCTGTCAATTCCTGTCCTCAAATTTATTCCTTCCCCTGGCCCCTTATCCCTTGGTAACCATAAGTTCGTTTTGTGCATCTATGACTCTACTTCTATTTTGTAGATGAGTTCATTTGTACCTTCTACTTTTTTTAGATTTCACGTATAAGTGATATCACGTGATATTTGTCTTTCTGTATCTGATTTACTTCACTCAGTAAGACAATATCTAGGTCCATCAATGTTTTCGCAAATGACATTCAGTTCAGTGCAGTCACTCAGTTGTGTCTGACTCTGCGACCCCGTGGACTGCAGCAGGCCAGGCTTCCTTGTCCATCACCAACTCCCAGAGCTTGCTCAAACTCATGTCCATCGACTGGTGATGCCATGAAACCCTCTCATCCTCTGTTGTCCCCTTTTCCTCCCGTCTTCAGTCTTGCCCAGCATCAGGAATTATTTTGTCTTTTTAATGGCTAAATATCAATAACCTTGGATATGCAGATGATACCACCCTAATGGCAGAAGTGAACAGGAACTAAAAAGCCTCTTGATGAAAGTGAAAGAGGAGAGTGAAAAAGTTGGCTTAAAACTCAACATTCAGAAAATGAAGATCATGGCATCTGGTACCATCGCTTCATGGGAAATAGATGGGGAAACAGTGGAAACAGTATTAGACTTTATTTTTTGGGGCTCCAAAATCACTGCAGATGGTGATTGCAACCATGCAATTAAAAGATGCTTGCTCCTTGGAAGAAAAGTTATGACCAACCTAGATAGCACATTGAAAAGCAGAGACATTACTTTGTTAACAAAGGTCCGTCTAGTCAAGGCTATGGTTTTTCCAGTAGTCATGTATGGATGTGAGAGTTGGACTGTGAAGAAAGCTGAGCGCTGAAGAATTGCTGCATTTGAACTGTGGTGTTGGAGAAGACTCTTGAGAGTCCTTTGGACTGCAAGGAGATCCAACCAGTCCATTCTAAAGGAGATCAGCCCTGGGTTTTCTTTGGAAGGACTGATGCTGAAGCTGAAACTCCAATACTTTGGCCACCTCATGCGAAGAGTTGACTCATTGGAAAATACTCTGATGCTGGGAGGGATTGGGGGCAGGAGGAAAAGGGGATGACAGAGGATGAGATGACTGGATGGCATCATTGACTCGATGGACGTGAGTTTGAGTGAACTCCAGGAGTTGGTGATGGACAGGGAGGCCTGGCGTGCTGTGATTCATGGGGTCACAAAGAGTCGAACATGACTGGGCGACTGAACTGAACATTACATTGAATCTGTGTACCACACCTTCTTTATCCATTCCTCTGTTGATGGACATTTAGGTTGCTTCCATGTCCTGGCCAATGAACACTGAGGTGCATGAATCTTTTTGAAATATGGTTTTTCTCTGAGCATATGCCCAGGAGTAGCATTGCTGGGTCACGTAGTGGTTCTGTGTTTAGTTTTTTAATGAACCACCATCCTGTTAATTGGCTGTATCAATTTATATTCCCACCAACACTGCAGGAGGGTTCTCTTTTCTCCACATCCGCTCCAGCATCTATAATTTGTAGATTTTTTTGAGGATAGCTATTCTGACTGATATGAGGTGATATCTCATTGTAGTTTTGATTTGCATTTCTCTAATAACTAGTGATGTTAAGCACTTTTTCATGTGATTTTTGGCCGTTTGTCTTGTTAAGGGAAATATCTGTTTAGATCTTTTGTCCATTTTTGGACTATGCTATTTGTTTTTTGACATTGAGATGCATGAGCTTTTCGTATATTTTGGAGAGTAATCCTTTGTTGATTGCTTCATTTGCAATATTTTCTCCCATTCTCAGGGTTGTCTGTTTTCTTTTGTTCGTGGTTTCCTTTGCTGTGCAAAAACTTTTATTTTATTTAGATCCCATTTGTTAATTTTTGTTTTTATTTTCATCACTCTAGGAGGTGGATTGAGAAAACATCTTGCAGCAATTTATATCAAAGAGTGTTCTGCCTATGTTTTCCTCTAAGAGTTTTATAGTATTCAGCCTTATATTTAGATCTTTAATCCATTTTGAGTTTATTTTAATATATGGCTTAGGGAATATCTAATTTAATTTTTTCACATATATTCTTTTACATACATGTATATTTCTGTACATGTTTATTCTTTTACATTCTTTTACCAGTTTCCCCAGTACCACTTCTTATTAAAGAGTCTATCTTTTCTCCATTGTATCTTCTTCCTTCTTTGTCATAGATCAGCTGATCATAGGTGCGTGAGTTTATCTCTGGGCTTTCTGTCTTTTTGTCTTTTTCAGTTTTTGTGCCAGTACCACTGTCTTGCTTACTGTAGCTTTGTAGTTTAGTCTGAAGTCAGGGAGCCTGATTTCTCCAGCTCTGTTTTTCTTCCTCAAGGTTACTTTGGCTATTTGTTTTTTGTGTGTGTGTTTCCACATGAATTGTAAATTTTTTTTGGTTCAAATTCTGTGAAAAATTCCATTGGTAATTTTATAGAGATTGCATTGAATCTGTAGATTGCTTTGGGTAGTATAGTCATTTTCACTATATTGACTCTTTGAAACCAAGAGCGTTGTGTCACTCTCTGTTTGTGTCGCCTTTTCTTTCGTTAGTATCTTGTAGTTTACAAGCATGCAACACTTCATGAATTGTGTGTCATTCTTGTGCAGGGGCCATGCTAATCTTCTTGGTATTGTTCCAGTTTTAACATGTGTGCTGTTAAAGGGAGTGAGCACAAGAGAGTTCTAGTTTTTTCTCATTGTTGTCTCCTCCCTTGATAGGTAACTTTTTGATTTTAGGTTTTTGGCTTATTCTTCCAGAGTTTGATTTTAAAAATGTAAGCAAGTACACGTGCACACGTGCATCTGCCCGTTTCCTTCTGTTCACACTGAACGTGGTGTGCGACACGCTGCTCTGCACTGTGCCTTCCTCCCCTGTGTCTGCGAGGTCGCGCACAGCAGGATATAGAGGCCTCCCCATGCCTCTTGACTCCATTGCATGGCTGGGTCATGGTTTACTCACACAGTCCTGTATTGAGGAACATTTAGATTGAGCTTTAACACTCTTGGCTCCTTATTCTTCCCTTGAAACGCTTTTTGCTCTGAGTTCCAGTACATTCCTCTCTCATAGCTTTGCTGCTGCTTTTCTGACTGGTCTCAGTTTCTATCATTTGTTCCCTTCCCTCAGCTCACACACTGAATCTCAGTGTCTCCATCCCCTGCGTCACCTCTAGTCTCACTTTTTACCTTCTTCTTGGGGGAACTAATTTACATCACTATGATTTTTACACTGATGACTCTTATATCCATATCGTTAAGCCACTGTTTCTTTTGTGAAACACAGATTTACATTTCCCAGTTTTCATTGGAACACTTCCTTCCACATGAATATTTTTTTAGAGACCTCAAATTCAATATAACCCCAAGTAAAGCTCATCAATTTCCCCTCCAAGCTACTCATCTACACTGATTTCTTATCTCAGATAATAGCTTTGCCACTTACCACATTGTTCAAATGAGAGATTTAGTATCTCCTTCAGATCGCCTTATCCTCCACTTCCACTCAGCCACCAGGCTCTGTCAGCTCTCTCATCTTCATTCCTGTGGCCACTGCCTTGGTTCAGGGCCTTCAGTCAGGTGCCCTAGTTTGGGACTTAAAATCTGGGGGAAGTGGTATAGGGTCAACGGTGTTTACAACCTATTTGTGGTGGTGCCTGAGCAGCAGTGAGAGTCAGGGGGCCTCTGGAGACTATGTCCCATAGTGTGGCATTTCTTGGCTGATATTTGACCTCCAGCATCTCTTGGTTCCTGTCTAATTTCTGAGCCTGATCATCTAACCTTCCTGTCTATTCTCTGTATGTTTTAAGTTATTCTGATAGATTCCTCTTCTGTCATTTATTCAGAGTTGATTCTGGGTGTTCGCAAGCAGGGGTTCTGGTTGATCCAAGGAGTAATTGAAACAGTTGAAACACAAGAGAAGAAGAAAGCTGAGGTGTCATCAAAATGGCGGAACACGTGGGCTCCCTGCTCTGGGGTCTGACCACTGAAGTGATGGATTCACTACCACAGCCACGGTGATGGATGTGGCATTTCTCTGGGAGGCTGGCCAAGCGGCTGCTGAGACAGTTTTTCATTTGTTCCTTTGTTCTTAAACTCCCATCTCTGACAAAGACTGTGTCCTTGACCAAACTTTTGTCAGGCTCCTCTGAGCCCTTTTTGTGACTCCTCTGCCTCATTTCTGGCCCAGGGTGTGGCCTGGAAAGCCCAGTTTTAGCAACAATCCTGCTAAGCCAGCATAGAAAGAATACCCCACTCTGGATATCTAATCAAGTTCCTCTTAGTAATTTTCTATCCAGTGACCCCTGACTATTGCCTATAAACTGCCAGCTAACCATTGCTATATTTAGAGTTAAGCTCATTCTGTACTGAAATCTTGCTTCTTTACTGCAGTAGCTTGAATAAAATCTGTCTTGTCGTTTTAACAAATGTCCATTGAACTTTCTTATTGACACCTGTGTTTGAGTATTTTCTGTTTCTTGTAATTCAAAAGAATCTTGAAAAACACAAGTGTTTTGTAATATTAAAATTTAAGCATATTGAATGTTTTATTAACAACTTATTGCTTTCTAAGGAATCAGAACATTTTATTTTTGTTATTTCTTGGATTCACTTTTTCTGTGAAAAACTTAAATGATGACATGTAAGTTAGAAAATCTTATTTGATGTTGTAATATTCCATTCATACAAAGGAATTCAGGTGCTTATCTGTTATAGAAAAAAGTCTACATATTGCCACATGCTTTGAATTCAAAGTAAAATATTAACAGATACAAATAAAATAATATATATAAATAATAAAGTCATTAAGAAATCGACTTTGCTGTAGAGGAGTACTCAGGGTCACTGTCAATCAGGTCACCTTTCTTGGAGGAGGTAAGTTGTAAGTCAGCTGGCAAAGGAGTTGAGAGTCAAGGATTAGTAGAAATAATGGGAGAAGCATCTTAAAAAGAGGACTTATAATACTCTGTTCTGGACATGGACACTCTGTCCACAGGCTTCCGACAAGTCAATTTACCTTTCTCACTGTATTTCCTCATTAGAGTCCCTATTTTCTACTCTGACCTTTGTATTCAGCTATAGCATGGGGTGAGTCCAGGTTTGGGGGCTCCTTTCCTAGACAGCATAATGAAGAATCTTGATAAAACACATCTAGAATTCCAGAAAGGGGAGCTGAGAAACAGGTAAAGAATGAAAAAGGAGACTTCAGGTGGTAATATCACCTCCAGGTCTCATCTGTTCTCTGTGCCTGGATGCACCTTTTGCCCTATTTCTTCTCCAAAGCACTTGTGGGCTCCAGGGACTTGGGAGCTCTGAGGACTTGTGGTCTGTGAGAAGACCTGCCCTCCAGGCATGAAGAGGCAGAGCCCTGTTCCTGAATGGGGGGTGGTTCGGCCAACTCAGCCTGACTAGGGCACCCCTCTCCTAACTTTCTCTATCCTATGTTCCTGGGGGATGCAGGGAGTGATTGCATTCTCTTACATCTCTCTGTTTTCCAGTCCTCTTGTGTCTTTAGTGGGATTTATTACATTCCAACGGAGAAGGCAATGGCACCCCACTCCAGTACTCTTGCCTAGAAAATCCCATGGATGGAGGCTGTAGTCCATGAGGTCGCTAAGAGTCGGACACGACTGATTGACTTCACTTTCACTTTTCACTTTCATGTATTGGAGAAGGAAATGGCAACCCACTCCAGTGTTCTTGCCTGGAGGATCCCAGGGACGGGGGATCCTGGTGGGCTGCCACCTATGGGGTTGCACAGAGTCGGACACGACTGAAGCGACTTAGCAGCAGCAGCAGCGGGATTATATTCCAAATGACCTCTGTTTGCAGCTTGGCATTCTGAAAGGATCTAGTAGTAATTTAAAAGAAGCTTTTCTAAACTTTAAAGCAGTTTAGAGACATAGAATTCCTTCATGATTAATTTCCTATTTACAACATTATTGTTATCAGTTGTGACTTTTGTTGTTTCTGTGTTTGAATAAATGATTAATTTTGTTGACCATTTATAGCACTTTAAAAACTGATGTTATTAGGGGAGTATAAGGTATAACATATTTCTGTTAAGGCATTTGATTAGAACATCTTTTTATTATGGTTTTTCTGTTAATGTTGCCCGGTTTTCTAACAGGTTTTGCTCATTTTAATTTAGGACTGTTTTTCAGTACATAGCGACTCATTTGAAAAGACCCTGATGCTGGGAAAGGTTGAGGGCGGGAGGAGAAGGGGACAACAGAGGATGAGATGGTTGGATGGCATCACCGACTCAATGGACATGGGTTTGGGTGGACTCCAGGAGTCAGTGATGGACAGGAAGGCCCGGTGTTCTGCGGTTTATGGGGTCGAAAAGAGTCGGACACGACTGAGTGACTGAACTGAACTGATACCATACACTTATAGTGCATTATACTTTTTATAAATATAAAATGTTTCAGTTAGTTCAGTCACTCGGTTGTGTCTGACTCTGCGACCCCATGGCCTGCAGCATGCTGGGCCTCCCTGTCCATCACCAACTCCTGGAGTTTACTCAAACCCACATCCATCGAGTCGGTGATGCCATGCAACCATCTCATCCTCTGTCGTCCCCTTCTCCTTCTACCTTCAGTTTTCCCCAGCATCAGGGTCTCTTCTAATGAGTCAGGTTTTCACATCAGCTAGCCAAAGTATTGGAGCTTCAGCATCAGCATCAGTCCTTTCAATGAATATTCAGGACCGATTTCCTTTAGGATGGACTGGTTGGATCTCCTTGCAGTCCAAGAGACTCTCAGAAGTCTTCTCCAACACCACAGTTTGAAAGCATCAATTCTTCGGTGCTCAGCTTTCTTATGGTCCAACTCTCACATCCATACATTAACTACTGGAAAAACCATAGCGTTGACTAGACAGACTTTTGTTGGCAAAGTAATGTCTCTGCTTTTTAATACACTGTTTAGGTTTGCCATAGCTTTTCTTCCAAGAAGCAAATGTTCTTTTAATTTTATGGCTGCAGTCCTCATCTGTGATGATTTTGGAGCCCAAGAAAATAAAGTCTGTCACTGTTTCCATTGTTTCCCCATCTATTTGCCATGAAGTGATGGGATCAGATGCTGTGATCTTCGTTTTTTGAATGTTGAGTTTTAAACCAGCTTTTTCACTCTCCTCTTTCACTTTCATCAAGAGGCTCTTTATTTCCTGTTTGCTTTCTTCCACAAGGGTGGTGTCATCTGCATATCTGAGGTTTTTGATATTTCTCCCGGCAATCTTGATTCCAGCTTATGCTTCATCCAGCCCAGCGTTTCTCATGATGTACTCTGCATATAAGTTAAATAAGCAGGGTGACAATATACAGCCTTGATGTACTTCTTTCCCAATTTTGAAGCAGTCAGTTGTTCCATGTCCAGTTCTAACTGTTGCTTCTTGACCTGCATACAGGTTTCTCAGGAGGCAGATAAGGTAGTCTGGTATTCCCATCTCTTTTAGAATTTTCCACAGTTTTTGTGATCCACACATAAAATGTTTATCTTGGTACAAATCTTTAAGACCTTTCTCTTAAATTCTACTTTGTAGGATAATAGTATCAAAGTAGCTCATTTTCTGTATGTGTACAATATCTTTATCCAATCTTAAAGGAGCAATTGCAAATCAATAGAAAGAGAATCACTAGGAAAAATAGGAAAGGACATGAATAGGCAGTTCACAACTACCCCACAAATGGCCAATAAATACTTAAGAATATTTAGCTTCATGATTATTAAAGACTTGCACATTAAACCAGCAATGAGATAACAGCCATTTCTTATCTATCATAGAGGCAAAGATGAAACAAAATTAATACATAAACCAGTGGATATATTTTAAGCAAGATTTTTTTCTAATAATTTATTAAAGTAAATAAGCAGAGATCTATACAAGGATTTTTTACCACAGAACTATTTATTATATTGTTCCTAACAGTAAAAAAAATTGGAACCAACCTAAAAGGAATATTCTATGAGAACATTTTCATGATATCTTATAGACTAAATATCAGGATGTACAGATGCATTAAGGGCTTCCCTGGTGACCCAGATGGTAAAAAATCAGCCTGCAATGCAGGAGACATGAGTTCAATTCCTAGGTTGGGAAGATCCACTGTAAAAGGGAAGGCTACCCACTCCAGTATTTAGTAAGAATACAGAATACTCCAGTATTCTTGCCTACAGAATTCCATGGACAGGGGAGTCTGGTAGGCTATAGTCCATTTGGCCACAGAGGGTCAGATACAACTGACTAATACATATGCTTATACATATATGTGTTTATGTGGGTGTGTATATATATATATATGTACACACATATAAAATAATTTTTTTTAAAGAAAAGGGAGACGGTAGAGCATTTCTCATAGAAAACAGACTGTCATGGTACTTAGATTATTGTGATATTTTTTTACATTTTCACAATAAGTGTGTATCATTTTAAGAATAAATCAGTGTATTTATTTTTAAAATAAAAACTGTATTTAAAAAACAGTATTATAATTGTTTAAAAGAGGTTAGAGGTTTTAAATAAGAGAATGGTACTACATTTTACATAAGAGAAAGTGTTAGGACTTGTTCATGGTGAATTCACTATGTACTTGTATAAATATTGAGATCACTTTATGGATATATTTGCATGTTTTTCTTCTTTAGAGACTGATATCAAAATTTTTGCCTCTTCAGTGTGCTACCTTGCATGTAGTCAGATCTGTTTTATCACTGATAATCATTTCATTGTTTAGTTTGGTTCATGTGACATAGACAAAGTTTTTAAATTGGGAATTTTTGAAAGGGAAACAATTTGAACAAAAAGATATTTCGTATGATTTAGAATTCTAAAGGAGGAGATTGTGGCTTCACTTCCATTAAAGTATTCAATAATTTCCCCCATCATTGTGGTCTTTATGTAAATACTAGACAGCAAATGTAAATTATTGAGTCTTCGATGTACTTTGGATGAACTGTTCTGCAGTTCCTTAGCTCATCAGGCAGGGAGGGGTTTGGGTGAATTTCACTTCCAGCCACTGGATGGCAGCTAACCTCCACTAGTGGTTGGCTGTTTCCACATCTTTCCACAGTTTAGGCTGCATCATCTAACATACTGCGCTTGAAAGGAAAAAAGGAAAGAACCCAACATGTAGTATCTTGGATTAATCTCATTTTATTAACCTTCGAACATAAGATTTTATAGGGCATAAGATTGAAATGCTGTAAATCTTGTAACTGGAATTCTGAGGATTTCTTCTTAAAAAGAAAAGAAAAAAAGCCTGGTAAGCCTAAACCTGTTGATTGCAGGCACGAAGCTCCTTTCATGCATCTACGAATCCATTATTAATAGTGGAGTTTTACCAACTTGACATTCCCCTACTGCAAATACTATTGCAACAGCAATTCCCAGTAACGAAAATATTTGTAAACCTTAGTGGATGGCTTGAAGCAATGGTAAGTTGATGCTTGGTATATTGAAATTCACTCTAATGAATAATTCAGTTCACAAAATTCCAGTTAGCAATTCTATCCCATTTGATAATCACTCAGTAATATGATAATAAAAAAACCCCACCTGTTTGTATATTTCAGTGCCAGAAAGAAATGTTAGAGTTGATTGTCGTGTAAACCTCAAGCTTCAGTCTAGGCTAATTAAGGAAAGTAGAAATGCAGAATAAGTAAGTATATGTCCTCTATTTAATTAAGGACACAGAGGAAGAAAACTGACACAGGAGGGGCTGGAATTTGCCTTTCACATTTATCAATGCTTCCTTCTGCCACATACCCCAAATAACACTACCACTACCAACGCAACACGTTAAAACAGAAAAACAACAGCAAGGATGAGAACAACAGTGGCATGAAAAACAACACCTTCGAGAGGGCTAAAAAATAGAGGTACTACTTAACAGAAAGAAATATCGTTTTTTGTTTATTACCATATACAGTAGGTGTGTGTGTGTGCTAAGTCGCTTCAGTCATGTTGGACTCTTTGCATCACTATGGACTGTTGCCTGCCAGGCTCCCCTGTCCGCAGAATTTCCCAGGCAAGAATACTGGAGTGGGTTGGCAATGCCCTCCTCCAGTAGATCTTCCTGCCCCAGGGATCGAACCAGAGTCTCTGACGTCTCCTGCATTAGCAGGTGAGTCTTCACCACTAATGCCACTTTGGATGTATATAGACTATATAGTCTATATATAGACTATAGGTTCACTTAAAAAGGATCACTTCTGTGTGAGATGCTGTGCGATTCACAATATTCAGATCTTCACTTCTGAAAATATCCTAGTACAATTTATATTTCTAAAGTGTAATTATTATTCAGGATGAAAACTGTTTGAGTTAAAGAATGAGCAATAGAATTTCGGAGAAGGGAACCCTGAGATTCAGGAAGGATAAAACAGGAAGGGACATGGGGACATATCCTGGACACATGAATAGGACTTTGACCTGCCCAGGACGGGAGTGGATTTCAGACAGATTCTGAAAGTATATCTGGAGAAGAACATGGACCCCCGCTGCCTGAGTGGGCAATGGTTGATGTCCTTGCACAAGGGTGAGGTTTGTAGGAAAGAGCAGGAGACAGCTTGAAGCTCTTCTTTCTTCACTGTTGCACATTTTGGCCAGAACTTCCTCTCCCCTTTTCTTTTCCATATATATCAAAATAAAATAAGTATATTTAAATGAGAGTTTGGACCTGATTTTAATGAGGTTTAATCTCTGTAAGAGTTGCGTGGGTGCTAAGTCGCTTCAGTCGTGTCCCTCTCTTTGCAAGCCCACGGACTGTAGCCCGCCAGGCCACTCTGTCCATGGGATTCTCCAGGCAAGAATACTGGAGTGGGTTGCCATGCCATCTTCCAGGGGACCTTCCTGACCCAGGGATTGGACTTTTACATCTCCTCATTGGCAGGCGGGTTCTTTACCACTAGTGCCACCTGGGATTCCTGTAGGCGTCGAATGGAACTAATTAGAGAAAAAGTCTGATAGAGTGCTTACCATTTAGAAAACTTTCTCTAGGACAAACTTTGGGGACTTAAAAAATGTTTTCCATTTCATTAATTTTCTTTTATTTATTTATTTTTAAGAAGTACACATATAATTCCCCAATGAGGATAACCGTTTGGAGGAAAATTACCTTCAACTGTGGTTCTTTTAGACATAATTGCCTCGGTTTTGCTCCTAGGAAATTGCTGTTTTCAGCTCTGTGCATTTTCTGGATTAGAAAAGCAATAGATTTTCTCCTATTGCTCTACATCATGTAATGAATTAACACCTTCATTTTGTTTTCCTGTGCTTTGTTGTTGTAATAAGCCATTTAGTACGCCATGTTTCCTTCATTCTGTTGCTTGGCTGAAAAAAGCCTGTTGCCAAGCAATGTGCCTGTGGTCTGCCTTAGTCTTTAGGTTGATGGTGTGATCCTGATTTGTTTCAAAATGATGCTCAGGATGGCAGGAAAATGGTGATGATGTGAGATTTGCTTAAGAGATCAGTTTCCTTAAGGCTTTAGGATAACAAAGGAGGGAGACTGAAGCAGATGGGGAGGTTAAGAGAATGAAGAAGACCTAGATGTACAAGGTGGGATGGGCCTCACTCAGGAAATTGACAGTGATATGAATGCTGGAGTGCCTTTGTGGGGAACAGGGAGACACTAGCTTCCTTCTAGAATTTTCTCTGGGAGGAAATTCAAATGTTAAACCTTTCTTTTGGTAGAGGGGGAGGAAGGAAGTGGAAAAGCAGAAAGTATTTTCTCCTGGCTCACTGTTGCTTACTTTGAGAACACTTACTGCGAGAACATCTTTATACTCTCCTCTCTGGTGACTCAGAGGGTAAGGAATTTGCCTGCAGTGCCGGAGACCTGGGTTTGTTCCCTGGGTCAGGAAGATCCCCTGGAGGAGAAAATGGCAACCCACTCCAGTATTCTTGCCTGGAGGATTCCATGGACAGAGGAGCCTGGCGGGCTACAGTCCATGGGGTTGCAAAGAGATGGACACAATTGAACAACTAAGACAGGAAAGGAAAATGGTACAGACTTTCTTAAAGCTTTTTAATTTTTTCCTTTAGTTTTTAGGTATCCTGTGGTTCCTACTTTAAGTGATTTAGGCTAATTTAAAAACTGAGTTTTATGAAAAATTCTTTTCTTATCTTTTAAACCTTATTAAATATTAAGGGTTTATTTTTGATATATCGACTTGATACTGTAGGCTGGATTGCAATAAACTTTGACAGGTTCTCACAATTTGGTGTTTTATTATTGACTAATTGTGGTTTTGTCTCCTTTGTTAGATTATAAACTTTTTGTATCTTATACCTGAATAGCATATGGTGGATGTATCCAAGAAGCTCAATAAATATAACAGTGGTTGACTTTGATGAGATTAGTGATCTGGACTAAAACATTTTCTTAAAATATATAAATCACACCTAAAATATGGAAATAGGAGAGGAATTATACAACCTAGCTTTATTCTTTAGAATCTTTCTCTGTATCTTTGGTTCCTTTTAAATAATAATCTTCCCATATTTTTGATGATTTCATGTTTGAAAGTGAAAACAATCCAAAGAAATTAATTGTTCAGATTAATTTCATGTCAAATGCTAAATCACCAGGTAAGGGCTACATTTTCAAAATTTTTGTCTTATTCCAGCCTTCATATTTTCATACTTGGTACATTTATGTCCCCATAATAATGGAACTTAATGAGAGTTTATTTATGTTATTAATGGTTCCATTTCACTTGAATATTTGAATCTACCTGGGGTCTGCCTTTGAATACAAGGCCCGATGTCAGCTCTTTTCAGTGGAAAGTTTAATAATTGATGGAAAATCGGGGAACTGGCAATTAAGTAGCTGGAACTACATACTGCATTGTAAAGCACTGTTAAGTGTGCTTACCATAGGAAGCGTATGCATACGTTGTTGTTGTTGAGTCTCAAGGCATGTCCAACTCTTTGCAGCCCCATGGACTGCAGCACGCTAGGCTTCCCTGTCCTTCACTATCCCCTGGAATTTGCTCAAACTTATGTCCATTGTGTCAGTTATGCCATCCAAACATCTCATCCTCTGTCGCCCCCTTCTCCTCCTGCCCTCAGTCTTTCCCAGCATCAGGGTTTTTTTCCCCAGTAAGTCAGTTCTTCACATCAAGTGGTCAAAGTATTGGAGCTTCAGCTTGAGCATCAGTCCTTCCAATGAATATTCAGGACTAATTTCCTTTAGGATTGCCTGGTTTGTTCTCCTTGAAGTCCAAGGAACACTCTCAAGAGTCTTCTCCAGCACCACAGTTCAAGAGCATCAGTTCTTCAGCACTCAGCCTTCTTTATCGTCCAACTCACATCTGTACACGACTACTGGAAAAACCATAGTTTTGACTATATGGACAGAAACCATATGTGTGTGTGTATGCGTGTGTGTGTGTATATATATATATATATAAAGATTAATATTGGGTGTCCCTGCTCTGTCAGAAAAGTTGTAATGCTGGTTTTGGTAAGACATAAGCATTGACACTCATCTTAAAGAAGCTTTGGAAGAACAATTTGATCTGCATAGTATTTTTATAATTTAGTTTTTTAGCAATAAAATGAATTTATAATTATTTTTAATTAATTTATTTTTAAATTGGAGGATAATTGCTTTACAGTGTTGTGTTGGTTTCTGCCATACGTCACCATGAATCAGCCATAGGTATACATATGTCCCCTCCCTTTTGAACCTCCCTCCCACCTCTCGTCCCGTCGCATCCCTCTAGGTTGTCACAGAGCACTCGGCTGGGCTCCCTGCTTCTTACAGCAAATGCCCACCGGCTGGCTGTTTCACGTGTAATGTGTCTGTTTCAGTGTTACTCTCTCAATTTGTCCCACTGTGTCCATAAGTCTGTTCTCTATGTCTGAGTCTCTCTTGCTGCCCCCAAAATAGGTTGATCAGTACCTTTTTCTAGATTCCACCTCACTAGAACTGTCTCTAATCCATTCCATTTAATGGCTGGAATATCTTCTTTATGTATGCAATAATGAAGTTTATGTTTCCTCTCTGAAATGATGTTTTCAAATTTTTGCTGTTGAAGGAAACAGCAGGGTTTGAGATTTGCCTTGTGAAATCTATAGGCAGTAATGACATTTATTACAAATTATGTTACGGTCTTTAAGAAAGGTGATGTTTAATAAACATGAGCAGGTAAATAAATTGGGTTATTTTTGTCTTCTTTGGCAAAATAAATTTTGCTTTCTTGGTAGCAGAGTAACTCATTTGTAACTGTAGGTTATTTGGGGTTTCAAGACTTAGTTAGCTCCTGGATGAGGTAATAGATGGGACTGTTCTTCATTCACTTAATGAGTAGTGCAAAGATCCAGAAATATAGCTGTGATGTGGACAGATCCATCCCTGATCTGAGTTTGCAGTGGCATTGGTGGAGGTCAGAGGTCACCAAAAGCAAAGCATCTGAGCCTCCCCTTGAACTCTGACCTTTCATCAGCTGCTCTCTTTCTGAAGTGATCATTCTTAGCTCTGACTGGACATATCTTCATTGATATCTCCCCAAGTTTATCATTAACCTTTTCAAAGAGAGACAGAACATTCTTTCTAGAAATCACTGCTTGGTTTCAGATAAATAGATTTTCTGTATCTGATCACATTCTTGTAATCAAAATTTTTTCTGCCTTGTGAATCAATGTGTCACTTTACTACCAGACCCCTTGGCGTGGGTGTGAGTCTTAACCTCCAAGTTCATAAATATTTCTTGGTTATTTTTGTGGGTTTGTATTTATGACAGTGTTAGTCGCTCAGGAAGGAAATGGCAACCCACTCCAGTGTCCTTGCCTGGAGAATCCCAGGGACAGGGGAGCCTGGTGGGCTGCCGTCTCTGGGGTCGCAGAGTCGGACACAACTGAAGCGACTTAGCAACATTAGCATGTCCGACTGTTTGCAACTCCCTGGACTGTAGCCTGCCAGGCTCCTCTGTCCATGGAATTCTCCAGACAAGGATACTGGAGTGGGGAGCCATTCCCTTAAGTATCATATTAAAAGGGTTTTCAAAGTCATGCTATCATACACCAGGAAGTTCCCCACGATGGTGGCTAAATAATGTGCTTCTGAAGGGGTGATATTAGAAGCCTGGGATGTTGTTCTTTGTTGCTTTTAGAAAATGTCTCTTGAGTGAATCAACAAAACATCCCTAATAATAGGATTTGATTTTTACACTGAATGCCATTTGACTGACTTTATTCTCTGGAGGAAAGGGACAAGATTTTGAGATTACCATTTCATGACATTTTAGCACAAGAGAAAAGCAGAGAGATGCAGGATTCTGTAAGAATTTTGATGTTTGTTCGTGAACCTGTCTCTCTACTTTCTTCTTTCCCTGTTAAATAAGCACAGCTGTGGTAATGGCAGAGCAGCCTCAAAATGGTCCTCCAGTGAACATTGGGCCCCTGACCCTCATTTCTGCTGCTGGGACGTCGGCTTCCTGCAGGGCTGTGTGTGTCTGTTGGTGGGAATCAGTGGGAGCTGGTGGATGGGGGAGTGTGGAACTAACACTCAGGTCTCAGTGTTATTCACCAGTCCTTGACATCGTCATTTTCAGAACCAGATCTTGGCATCTTCACTATCAGACTTATGTAAGAAAGATAGTTTCCTTCTAAATAAATACCTGATAAACTAAATCAGAACCAAAAGAGATGGAATATGAGTTGCTGTTTCTGTTGCTTTATGTTTGGGAAAAGGATCATACCTAAGTGCCTGAGAAAGCCCATGGGTGGAACAGTAGCAACAAACAGGTAACATAAAGGTCAACATCATTTGTATCTACAGCTTTCACAAAGCAAGAACTATCACGTTAATAAGGATTCTTGGGCTTCCCTGGTGGCTCAGTGGTAAAGAATCCGCCTGCCAATGCAGGAGACGCGGGTTTGATTCTTGACCCGAGAAGATCCCACATGCCTTGGAGCAACCAAGCCTGTACACCAAAAATACTGAGCCACGTGCTGCAAGTACTGAAGCCCATGCCCAAGAGAAGCCACAGCGATGAGAAGCCCCCCACGACAGCTAGAGAGTAGCTCCCACTCTCCACGCCTAGAGAAAAGCCCATGCAACGGTGGAGACCCAGCACCGCTAAAAAGCATAAGTTGATAGATAACAATTATTAAAGAAATAAGAATTCTTTTCACATCTCTTCAGTTAATACTTGTCTTATTGTTTGGACCTTGGATTTTGGAAAGAACATGTAATTAAGGCATAGGATCATTCCCAAGCTGTTGCTTATCTTTTAGATTATAACTACAAACAAGATGCTAATTAAAGAAGTGTTGTTTTTCTCAATGGTGTGTGAACTAGTGCCAAAATTTTGGTCTTAAATAAAGAGCGAATGGGGTAACTGAATGAGGCAATATGGTCCGAAAGGGACTAATATGAAAAAATCAGAACCAGGTTAAGTAGCTGACTGAAAAGCAGAATATTGGGTGGACTTTTACTACTATGAATTCTGTGATCTGCACCTAAAATTTGATTTTCATATCTTCATTTGGAGCTCCTGAGCTTGTGTTTAGGTTTGGGAGGAGAATCTTAAAAAGCACTACAGCTTAATTTTTCAAAAAATTTTTATTGAAATAGAGTTGATTTACAATGTTGTGTTAGTTTCTGGTGAACAGCAAAGTGATTCAGTTACACATATACATATCTATCTATTCTCTGTTAGTTTCTTTTCCCTTATAGGTTATTATAAGATACTGAGCGTAGTTACCTGTGCTGTACCATAGGTCCTTGATGGTTACCTATTTTATATGTAGCAATCTATTTATTTTAATTCCAGACTCCTAGTTTACCCATCTCTCCTCCCCCTCTGATAACTGTAAGTTTGTTTTTCTGTCTGTGAGTCTATTGTAAATGAGTTCCACTTGTACCACTTGTTTAGATTCCACATATTAGTGATATCATATGATATTTGTCTTTGTCTGTCTGACTGACTTCACCTAGAGTATGATAATCTCTCAGTTCAGTTCAGTCCAGCCACTCAGTCGTGTCTAACTCTGCGACCCCATAGACTGCGGCATGCCAGGCTTTCCTGTCCATCACCAAATCCCGGAGCTTGCTTAAACTAATGTTCATTGTGTCGGTGATGCCTTCGAACCATCTCATCCTCTGTCATCCCCTTCTCCTCTCGCTTTCAATCTTTCCCAGCATCAGGGTCTTTTCAAATGAGTCAGCTCTTTACATCAGGTGGCCAAAGTATTGGAGTTTCAGCTTTAGCATCATTCCTTTCAATGAACACCCAGGACTGATCTCCTTTAGGATGGACTGTTGGATCTCCTTGCAGTCCAAGAGACTCTCAAGAGTCTTCTCCAACACCACAGTTCAAAAGCATCAATTCTTTGGCACTCAGCTTTCTTTATGGTCCAGCTCTCACATCCATACATGACTAGTGGAAAAACCATAGCTTTGACTGGACCTTTGTTGGCAAAGTAATGTCTCTGCTTTTCAATATGCTATCTAGATTGGTCATAATTTTTCTTCCAAGGAGCAAGTGTCTTTTAATTTCATGGCTGCAATCATCATCTGATGGTAGTGATTTTGGAGCCCAAGAAAATAAAGTCTGTCACTGTTTCCCCATCAACTTCCCCTGAAGTGATGAGACCAGATGCCATGATCTTAGTTTTCTAAATGTTGAGTTTTAAGCCAATTTTATCATTCTCCTCTTTCACTTTCATCAAGAGGCTCTTTAGTTCTTCTTTGCTTTCTGCCATAAGAATGGTGTCATCTGCATATCAGAGGTTATTGATAATGCCATTTGTAACAATATGGATGATAATCTCTAGGTCCATTCATATTGTTTCAACTGGCATTATTTCATTCTTTTTTTATGGCTGAGTAGTAGTCCATTGAAAGCACTATGTAGCTTTATACACAAAGAACAAGTGTATTGGTCTAGGGAACATCATTTGTTCAAGATTGGGCATCTAGAATGGGAAAAAATTTATATGGGAAAAACAATATTATCAAAGATGTCACAGCCCTGTAAAGTTAAAGTCATCAGCCTTATTTCAGATGATTCCAGGGATATCATAATGACAAAATTTATCATGTTTTGTTTGCTGTATTGTACGATTGTACTTGAAAAATTCATATTAAGGTAATGTTTCGATTACTTTAAGATGCTGTGTGCCTGGGATGCAAGTGATCGAGATCACTTACTTAGTTCCTCCATCTTGCTTAGAACTGGATGGTGCCTGTAAGATCATCTGGTCACCTACTTCCTGTTGTTCATGGGCAATTGGGACTGGAGTGGCAGGTGGTTTATTAGCATCATACACTCAACCAGTATTTGGGTGTCAACATTGAAAACATGGCTTCCCAAAGCCAGGACAATGCTGTTTCTATGAATACATTGAAGTGTCACCAGAGGAAAGACAAGAAATCAGAAGGTTGAGCAAAAAATCCTAATTCTTACACTTTCTGCTCAAAAGCTATTATACAAAATAACATCTGGAATGAGCATTAACACCGAGCATCTCTGTTCTTCCAGTCTATACCTGCGGAACTTGGGTGTTCTGTTTAGCGGATGCTTTACTCTAAATGCATCAGTTTTCTGTATTGTCCTTTGGGGTTTTACTTGTGTTTCTCCCTTCCTCTTTTGAATTTTGGCAAATGAGGCTGCAGAAAACTTATGCATCTTTTTTAGCTTTTGTTGCACATTTTGAACTCACAGCAATCATAGCAAAACCAACATCCTGCACCACTTAATTTAAGTTTTCAAAAATTGTTTTAAGGCAAGACAGCTAAAGTAATTATTGAATCCACATATGATTAGTTATCTTTCTTTTAATTGTGAGTTTTTTCTTTTATGCATTTAGAAGTAAAGAGAAAGATACTGGGTGTTCTTGTTCTCACATATTCTGACCTTGGTCAGGAAGATCCCCTGGAGAAGGGGTAGGCTACCACGCCAGTATTCTTGGGCTTCCCAGGTGGCTCAGTGGTAAAAATCTGCCTGCCGATGTTGGAGTCACTGGCTCAATACCTGGGTCAGGAAGATCTCCAGGAGGAGGAAATGGCAACCCACACCAGTATTCTTGAGAATCCCATGGACAGAGGAGCTGGCAGGCTACAGTCCAGAGAGTTGCAAAGGGTCAGACACAACTGAACGACGAAGCACAAGCATACCGACCTTCATGTTTTCAAGACGAAAAGACCAATAGAAAACACAAAGAACCAGAGCTTTATTTCCATTTCTTTAGTATTCTTTTCTCCAACATGCACTCCTTCTCTAGATTCTTCCATTCCTGTTGAGTTATTGTTCACTTTACCAAGCTTGACACAGCATGGATTCACCTTGGGCAAATTCCAATCACCATGGAATCTCCCATTACCAATTGTCAAGTTCCATCTATCTGTTTCTCCCCTCTTCTTCATCCAGGATTTCTATATGGGGGTAGCTTAGGGGTGGCCACATGGTCGATGGGATAAAAGAACTTGCCTCTTTTTATCTGGCCTGTTTGTTTTGGGCCAGTGCCATTCTTCATGTGGGGTCTTCGTTCCCCCGCCAAGAAGTAAACCTGTGCCCCTGCATTGAAAGAGTGGAGTCTTACCCACTGGCAGTCTTAGCCACTGCTGAGGAAGTCCTTTAGCTTGTTTGGTTTTGAGTGGATCAGGTGACCACTGTCTCCACTCCTTTATTAAATCCTTTATTTCCTCATGCCTAGGATTCTGACTTCAATCTTCCTTTCCTCCCATTCTTTAGCATAATCTTCCTAATCAAGATATTCATCAGCTTATTCTTCAGTGGCTTCCTAATGCCAGTGAGGGCCACGTACCATAGGTTGACACACACGGTTCAGCCTCACATACTCTTCAGAGATTAATCACTCATATTTCAGAACAACTGCAGCACCAGAAAGGCTTGATTTGAAATCCAACCTCTGTGCTTTGCTGCTTATATTTTCCCTGTATGTTATGCCCTTCAGTTCAGTTCAGTTGCTCAGTCGTGTCCGACTCTTTGCGACCCCATGGAGTGCAGAACGCTAGGCTTCCCAGTCCGTCACCAACTCCTGGAGCTTACTCAAACTCATATTCATTGAGTTGGTGATGCCATCCAACCATCTCATCCTCTGTCATCCCCTTTTCCTCCCGCCTTCAATCTTTCCCAGTATTGGAGTCTTTTCCAGTGAGTCAATCTTCATATCAAGTAGCCATAATATTGAAGCCTCAGCTTCAACATGAGTCCTTCCAATGACTATTCGGGGTTGATTCCCTTTAGGATGGACTGGTTTGATTAAACTTCAATTTAGAAAATCATGTCACTCTTGTGCATCCTTACAAATAATGTAATGGATGGGTTAAGAAATTTCCAAAGCTCCTTCCCATCGAGGGTCTGACTCTCCTGCGGTTTCTTTCCATCTCCTGTCGTGTATTCTGTGAGTTGTGATGCTGCTGTTTTCTTGATCTTCTCAGAAAGTATCAGTGGAAGGTTTTCAGAAAACAACCAGGACACACATTCCCCCTCAGATGAATTTTCAGTAGTTTGTTGACTGATATTGAGGTGCTCCAGTGGCCTTATCCTGACACCTGGAGTGACAACTGAGTCTGCACAAACTCTGGCCATGATTTCTGTCAACCAACAGTTAACAGTCAAGAGCAGATGTGCCCAATTTCAATATGGTAAAAAGTGCAAAAAATGTGCTACGCAGAATGGATTGAAATATGGTACTTTCTCATCCCACTTACCATTTTTTATGCTGCCCCCTTGTATCCTTGTTTACAAGGCCATTAAACTGATGAATGTATTTAATTCTGCTGGGCCTCACTGAGACATTTAGAAGCAGAAATCTGTGAAAAATGTGTAGATGGGAACCATTAAAACCTGGATCTACTCTTTCTCTTGGGATATATTGGGAAATCATGAGCAAAATTTTGAAGCAGCTCTACACTGAAATTTATGGGTTGGGTTAAATTCCTTGGGAATTTGTTCCTATATTGGTAATGTCGCTAATTGTAGTCATGCATTGGGAGATCATGTACACCTGTGGCTGATTCATGTCAGTATATGGCAAAACCAATGCAGTATTGTAATGTAGAATAAAGTATTAAAAAAATTAAAAAAACTTCTTTGCAAATAAAAAATATTATCATATTTTTCATGTATTAGGTACCTGTGAGGATCCAGGAATTTTACATAATCTCAAGTCTGTTAGGCAGGTGGGTTTATTTCTAATGCATAATTTAGAAAACAAAAGCTCTGATGTCATATAGCTGAAAGAGAGCAATGCTGGAATTTAAACCCAGGTGTGTCCTACCCAGTTGGCGCTAGTGGTAAAGAACCCACCTACCAATACAGGAGATGTAAGAGACATGGGTTGGATCCCTGGGTCGGGAAGATCCCCTAGAGAAGGAAATGGCAACCCACTCCAGTATTCTTGCCTGGAGAATCTCGTGGACAGAATCCCATGGACAGGCTGCAGTCCATGGGGTCGCACAGAGTCAGACACAACTGAAGCAACTTACCATGCACACAGCAGCCTGTGTCTGACCCAGAACTTGCACGCTGTTACTCTGCCACGGTAGTTTAAACACATAGGGCGGCAAGGCTCAACGTAGGTGATTCTTCATGATGTAGCAATGAGTTCAGGAAGTTTCACACTTTGGAATATAAGTACAAACAGCGGTAATTTAGAACACAGATCCAGGTGAAGCTTGCATCAGGATTTCCTTTTCAATGGCACTTTCCACAATTTGTATAATCATTTTATTTATACTTATGTTATTTACATCATATCTTCCCCCAGTGAAGGCCAGCATGTTGGCTTTTCGTTGGTTCTGAGATCTATATGTTTTACATTTAAATGTCTATGAATTCAGAATGCAGCTTAAAATTGAGGTTGTTTTTAAGTGTAATTGGCAGTGTTTTATTTTTCTGTTTGGAGGTCCTCTAAAATAATTATGCATGTTACAATGAACATTTTTTTAGTGTTTGATTAATTGTGATTTTTAAAATTAAATTTATTTATTTATTTGGCTGTTTTGGGTCTTAGTCTTACATAATCACTGGCCCACGAGACCTTTGTTGTGTCATGTGGGATCTTTTGCTGTGGCACACGGGCTCTGGAGCATATGGGCTCAGTAGTTGTGGCACTGGGGCTTAGTTCCTCTGCAGGATGCAATATCTTAGTTCCCTGACCAGGGCTCGAACCTGTCTCCCTGCAAGGAGAGACCTCCCTCCTTGCAAGGCCAATTCTTAACCACTGGACCGGCAGGGAAGTCCCAAGCATGTGTTTTAATTAGCTGCTCTATGCTTAATACATAGTACAGTGCCTGGTCCTATAAAAAGTACTCACATTTGCTGAATGAAGAGTGAGTGAATGAATGAAAGTGAAACTTTAAACCTCGCCTGAAGGTACTTGGATTTCTGGATGAAGTCTCCTATCTATAGGAAGTTCATTGTCCACTCTTGTATTCTCATTATGTCTGACTTAAGATTTGTGAAATGGCCAATATGCTCAGCTTGGAACAGTACATCGTCCATAAAGATAGGGCTGGAGGACTCCTCAGCTTAAAAGTTCCTGTAGGAGGAGGGGGGCAAAAGGAGGAGGGGGTGGCAGAGGATAAGATGGTTGGACAGCATCACTAACTCTGGACGTGAATCTGGGCAAATTCTGGGAGAGAGTGGAAGACAGAGGAGCCTGGCGTGCTGCAGTCTGTGGGGCAGCAAAGAGCTGGATGGGACTGAAAAACAGAAACAAGGAGGTGTCTTGCTTGCTGAAGCTGTCGCCTCGTAGAGAGTCCTCATAGGAAAACTCACCCAAGTCTCTCTCTGGGCGGCATTTGGTACCCTTCTCCAATGACCAGAAACCGACTCTACTGTCGGCTGGTGATTAGGGGGCAATGGGTCTGGCCCACGAGACCTTTGTTGTGTCATGTGGGATCTTTTGCTGTGGCACACGGGCTCTGGAGCATATGGGCTCAGTAGTTGTGGCACTGGGGCTTAGTTCCTCTGCAGGATGCAATATCTTAGTTCCCTGACCAGGGCTCGAACCTGTCTCCCTGCAAGGAGAGACCTCCCTCCTTGCAAGGCCAATTCTTAACCACTGGACCGGCAGGGAAGTCCCAAGCATGTGTTTTAATTAGCTGCTCTATGCTTAATACATAGTACAGTGCCTGGTCCTATAAAAAGTACTCACATTTGCTGAATGAAGAGTGAGTGAATGAATGAAAGTGAAACTTTAAACCTCGCCTGAAGGTACTTGGATTTCTGGATGAAGTCTCCTATCTATAGGAAGTTCATTGTCCACTCTTGTATTCTCATTATGTCTGACTTAAGATTTGTGAAATGGCCAATATGCTCAGCTTGGAACAGTACATCGTCCATAAAGATAGGGCTGGAGGACTCCTCAGCTTAAAAGTTCCTGTAGGAGGAGGGGGGCAAAAGGAGGAGGGGGTGGCAGAGGATAAGATGGTTGGACAGCATCACTAACTCTGGACGTGAATCTGGGCAAATTCTGGGAGAGAGTGAAAGACAGAGGAGCCTGGCGTGCTGCAGTCTGTGGGGCAGCAAAGAGCTGGATGGGACTGAAAAACAGAAACAAGGAGGTGTCTTGCTTGCTGAAGCTGTCGCCTCGTAGACAGTCCTCATAGGAAAACTCACCCAAGTCTCTCTCTGGGCGGCATTTGGTACCCTTCTCCAATGACCAGAAACCGACTCTACTGTCGGCTGGTGATTAGGGGGCAATGGGTCAGATGCAGGCTTGTGCTTTGATTGGTTTGTGCTGTAGTAGTGGTTTAGTTGCTAAATTGTGCTGAGTGCTGAAGAATTGATGCTTTTGAACTGTGGTGTTGGAGAAGACTCTTGAGAATCCCTTGGACTGCAAGGAGATCCAACCAGTCCATCCTAAAGGAGATCAGTCCTGAATATTCATTGGAAGGACTGATGCTGAAGCTGCAACTCCAATACTTTGGCCACCGGATGTGAAGAACTAACTCATTTGAAAAGACTCTGATGCTGGGAAAGATTGAAGGCAGGAGGAGAAGGCAGGAGGAGACAGAGGATGAAATGGGTGGATGACATCACCAACTCAATGGACATGAAGTCTGAGTAAGCTCCAGGAGTACGTGATGGACAGGGAAGCCTGGCATGCTGCAGTCCATGGAGTCGCAAAGAGTGACTTGACTGTTTGGTATAAGACATGACTGAGTGAGTGGACTGAACTTGAGACCTCATGAACTGCAGCCCACCAAGCCTCTCTGGCCATGGGATTTTCCAGGCAAAAATACTGAAGTGAGTTGCCGTTTTCTTCTGCAGGAGTTCCTCTGGACCCAGGGATCAAACCCCAGTCTCTTGCATTGCAGGCGGATTCTTTACTGACTGAGCCACCAGGGAAGCCCCTCATTTGTGCTGCTTGATGAAAATTCTCAATGACCTCCTTCACTCAAGGGCATTCCTTAAGACATCTACTGTCTTTGCTGAAATTCAGCCCCAGAGGTTGGAAGACTTTGCAGTTTACTGCGGAGCCTCGAGAGAGCCGTGGTGACGCCTGCCAAACGCAGGATGAATGCCATCAGCCATCTGTGGAAATCTTCCCAGAAAGTAACTCTTCCCAAGAGAGACCGTTGTATTAATAAATGAGCTGCTGATGAAATGATGATGGTGCCTAAAATACCATTAGGGAAGCTGCGATTTCAATGTAACTAATGAAAGATAAATGGTGACATAGTGAATTGTCTCCTCTGTCCTGAGCTCATGTGTTGACAGAGGATCCTTGGGACTGAGATGCTGAGCAAGGAGGATGAGAAAATACTGCAATTTGCTGGTGACCTTTCAACCTGGCGCAGAGGAGAATGAGGGCTAGTCTAAATACCGTCTTCATTCATGGTTAGAACAAAAACCAGCTGCTTGCTCAAACCCAGAGGTTGACTGAAAAACTATCCCATAAACCAACTATAACTTTCTGTGTTTTGTGTTTATGTGTTTCTTCTAAAAAACATCTACTTATTGATTTGGCAGCATGCAGGATCTTCAGTCTTTATTGCAGCATGCCAATTCTTGGTTGAGGCATACAGGATCTAGTTCCCTGACCAGAGACGGAACCCCAGTACCCTGCACTGGGAGCTGGAGTGTTAGCCACTGGACCACCAGAGAGGTCTCTAGTGCTTTGCTTACCAAACAGTATTCAGGTCTAAGTGCTGTCTCTGTTAACTCTCTGTATGGAATGAAATCAGTGCTTGGTCGCTCAGTCGTGTCAAACTCTTTGCAGCCCCATGGGCTGTAGCCTTCAAGGCTCCTCTGTCCATAGAATTTTCCCAGCGAGAATTCTGGAGTGGGTTGCCATTTCCTTCTCCAGGGGATTTTCCCAACATAGGGATCGAACCCATGTCTTTTTCATTTCCTGCCTTGCAGGTGGATTCTTTACCACTGTGTTACTTGGGAAGCTATGCATGGAGGCCCTTCCCTAATGTTGTCTCCAACAGGAGACAATTTGAATCTCCCAAGTTCAGGTACCAAATTGACATCCAAATTAGCATCCTGGCTTTCAAATGGGTCTCCTGTGAGATTAATTAGCAGGATCTTGGTGGGATGGGTCCCCTGGTTCCCGATTTATCCTTGGATGACCTGGTTGGATTTGAGTTCCTGAAACTTGAACTTTAGTCCTTGAAAGGACTAAAACCTGGATTCAACATGTCCAACCTTAAATGTCCTGCCATTTATTCGTCTTGTTGAGAGAAATCACACCTGCTAGGCTTCTTAGATTACATTGGCTGTGATTCCCCATCATGTCTTTACAGCAAGGATGATCAAGATCTTTAGTCACAGAGAATAAATAACCTTGGTTTATTTGTAAGTACAGCTCTGTGAGCGCAAGTAATTTATGGACATCATTTGCTATTTGCATATGAAGTAGGCTTGTTCTTTATGGGAAGAAAATGGCTCCATTGAGTTACAATTAGCCTACCTGACAGTCACAATTAGTCACAAGCCTGGCAGTTAATGGAGCACACAAAAGTTGTTTAGACAAAGATGGACTGAATGTCTTGTGCAACGATTCAGAGCTGTGGCTTCTCTGTTTTCTGTTTTGATACGGTTTAAAGTTACTCACTCTTCAAAGAAATGATTCAAATATCCCTGTTGACTTCACGCTTACTTCTGGGCAGTGTCTAGAATTAAACATCAGAGGTTGTGTTGCAACCCAGCTGTTCAAATGCGTTGATAGGTTAATAAGTATGAATGGGAGACACGGTTCAATTGTATAGCGTGTAAACAGTATTGCCCTAACAACTCAGGGCTTTGGAAGAGAGGAGAGGCCAAGGCAGAGAGCCTCTAGAAGGAAAACTTGAATTCAAGTATAGGTTTTAATTTTTAATCCATGTTTATGGTGCCTAATACATGCAAGTTGGACATGTAAACATGTTGAGCTTCTGGTCCTCCAAAATGCTTTTCATCTGAAAGCCTGTTGGATGGTGAGTTAGTCTCCCAGGAGCTAGACGATCATTCTGGAAGAGCCTATAAGCTGAACAGATTGCTGGGATGTTTAGGATCGGCAGGCGGCAGCTCTGGAAGCAGAGTGTCACCCGCGTTTTGATGGTAAGGAGCTGCTGTCTGTGAGCTTGCACATGTCTTAGAACATCATCTCTTGCACCTGTGTGCAAAAATTCCTAAAAAATTCAAAATCGTGTTCTGATGAATCTGTGAGAAACATGTTTATCTACTAATTTTTGGATAGTGCATAAGGCTATATGTTACTTCAAATTTAAAATTAAAAAGGAGTTTCATCTTTAGGCTTTTCTGCACCTTGCCACCTAAACTATGGCTTCTTGTAGAAATAGTCTCCATCTTTTGGGATGATGCTTGTTGTTGTTGCTCTGTCGATAAGTCGTGTCTGACTTTTTGCAACCCCATGGACTGCAGCACGTTTAGCATTCAAGCCAGGCTCCTCTGTCCTTCACCCTCTCCTGGACTTTGCCCAAACTCATGTCCATTGAGTGGGTGATGCCATCCAGGCATCTCATCCTCTGTTGCCCCTTTCTTCTCCTGCCCTCAGTCTTTCCCAGCATCAGGGTCTTTTCCATTGAGTCACCTCTTCGCATTAGGTGGCCAAAGTATTGGAGCTTCAGCTTCAGCATCAGTCCTTCCAATGAATATTCAGGGTTAATTTCCTTTAGGAATGATTGGTTTGATCTCCTTGCTGTTGAAAGGACTCTCAAGCTGCTTGCCTGATGAAAAAGACCCACTCAAGGTGCCTTGGTGAGTGCATTCTCCTAGACCCATAAGCTTTTGTTGGTGATGAGAATTTATTAAGGCTTGTTTAAAATGACACTCCACTACTTACCCTGTGCCCGGTCGCCTTCTATAGGCCTGGAAATGTGGTCACAGACCTTGAGCTACAAGGATGAGCTTCACTTAGCCCAGGACTCAACTCAGCAGCTTTGGATCAGGCAGATGCATAAAGAGGTGTTTGGAGCCTCTTCCACTGATGATTAATGTCAGAAGAAAACTGAGGTTTCTCCAGAACTCTGTTGTCGACATTGACCCATGCTTCCTCAGGGCTTGCCTGCTGTATCTTTTATGCACCCCTAGCATCCTGGATGATTCTGGCCAGCCTTGTAGCTCTGCTCTTCCACCGCAAAACACAGAAACGTTGTCTCTGTTTTTCCTAAACTCTCTGCCGTCTGCCACCCTCTTTCCCCTAGCCCCACCATTCTGTTGTATCTCTCCCAAGGTCAACATCTTTCAGCCAAGCCCTTGAACTTGTTGGCCTGCAAACGCTTATTATTTAAGACCAAGTACAAGTGCCACCTTCTCTGAGAAGCCTCCCTGACACTTTAGGAGGAGGTGGGGGCTCCCTTCCTTGGGTCCTCTCAGCTCCCTGATGCTCGAGCTCTCATCAGATCACTGCGGTGAGATGGTGTTTGTCTACTGTGAGTTCCTGGATGACTAGATGGGTCTTCCCCCTTCTCTAGTAGCCTTCCCTTCACACAGAACCGGGTACTTGTTGTTGTTCAGTTGCTAAGTCATGTCTGACTCTTTGTGATCCCATGGACTGCAGCTTGCCAGGCTCAGAACCTGGTACTAATACAGCTTAGATTATGCTTTCTCAATAAATTGAATTAATTAAATGTTTCACATATCTGAATATTTTCCCTATTCTCTACTTTTCTGTGCTTTACTACCAAATCACAAAAATTAAGAATGATGATAAAATCCTGAGTATAGTAAATGAATTGGATTTTTTCTTGGCACTAGTTACCTTTTAGGAATATCTTAAGTTTTTTGGAAGTTTCTTTACATTTGGGATGCTGGTTCTGTTAACGTATGATATTAACAGAATTACCTTAATAATGTTGCAGTGTATTATGTAAGTAATTACACATTTTCTGTTTAGTGCACTGATTTGATGGTTTATTAAGTTATACCTTTGTCAACCTTTGTCACCTAAAATAATCAATGACAAAGATTCCCAAACCACTTAAGATACAAAATTTAGCCCCTATATTTAAACTTAGTCTGCAGCTATTAAGGTAGTGATGCTATATTGTCATTAGGTTATTGTAATATAATAATTGACTCTGTTCAGAATACACCTGCAGATAGCCAAATAAACCGTAAGCTTTTTGGGTTTAGAAAAGTCAAATCATATATCTTTTTTGTTGTATAATAAACACAAGTGCTTTTCAATGAAAAAACTTGAAATAATTCTCTATATATTTGCCTGCCCCCCCCCCTTTTTTGGGCTTTTCTCAAAGATGAAGAATGCTTAGTACCTACTTTCAAGCATACCATGGACATGAATTCCAGACTCAACAGATTTTGTTTTCCTTTCTTTCCCTAAAATTAAACTGGAATTTGTCGACCTTTAGAAAAAAACACTTGAAAGATTTATGAGAGTCCACTTGGCCTAAATTCATCGATTTGCACACCTAGTTTTGAAATGGGGGCAAGTTTTCTCACTGCTGCTGAAATATGTATCAGTCGTGTTTTCCACTTCCATCCTGATGCTGGGAATTACTGTTGCTCACTGACTTTCCTGGGATTGCTAGGTTTCTCTAAACAGTGATTCTCGAGGGGGTGGGAGGTAGAGACTGGCTGGGGAGAGAGGGCACCTCCTTCCCCTGCTGAGAAACTCCCTGGAGGGGCCATTGTTCCTCAGGGAGTACACAGTGGAAACCAAGCCAAGAAAGGAATCCTCGCTCTCAGATACCTTTTGAAAACTGAAAAGATATCAGTGTTATTGTTTGGCAAAATAGCCTAGCTGGTTTCAGTGTTCTTTTAATCAGGCCCAGACATGTTTGGTCCTGTGAGCACATTTCACATGCACAGATCAAAACAGTTTCCTTGGAATTTGGGGAGGTGAATGGCTCTAGGTCATAGCAGTCCCCAACCTTTTTAGCACCCAGGACAGATTTCCTGGAAGACAGTTTTTCCATGGCCTGGGGTAGGGGGAATGGTTTGGGGATGAGTCAAAACTCATTACATTTATTGTGTACCTTATTTCTATTTTTATTATATCAGCTCCACCATAGATCATCAGACATTAGATCCTGGAGGTTGGGACCCTTTTTCTAGGAAGTAGCTGTGGGGAGCTGGCGGGTGCTGCTTGTTAATGTCTAGGTGGAGGCTCCCAAACCTGAAGCAGTCGCAGCCTGATGTGGCCATGTAGTCGCTACACCATCTCTAGCCCCTTGGAAAATGTGACTCGAGGTGCAGAATCCACTCATTCCACTAGTATCTGTTGACCACCTACTTTGTGCCTGCCACTAGGTTCCACAGTCCGGTGGGGAAGAACGCTTCTGGGCCTTGTGGAGTTGTGCTGAAACCTGTCCTTCCTATCGGTTTTTGCACGACTCAAATACTGAGAGAAAGGAAAGATCTAGAGTTACAGGGATCCCAGCTTTATGCGTTTGGACTTTCCTAAGTTCCTAACTCAAGTGAAAACCTCGTGGTGTTCATAAATTATGATCAAATCATCAAATGCTTTCCTTTGAGACACTGTTCTCAGGCTGGGCCACTGCTGTAATCATGAGAGGAGCTTTTCAGAAATACCACTCTGCACAACAGCGGTCAGAGTTTCTGGGGAGACAAAGCAATCAGCATTTTAAAGCTTCCAGGTGATTCTGATGAGCATCAGCTCTGAGCATTCTGGTTCATTGTGATGAATAAGGGAGATTTTGGGATTTCAGCCCTCTGCCATAGACAGTGGGGCTTCCCTGGTGGCTCAGTTGGTATCTGTTCTCAGGCTGGGCCACTGCTGTAATCATGAGAGGAGCTTTTCAGAAATACCACTCTGCACAACAGCGGTCAGAGTTTCTGGGGAGACAAAGCAATCAGCATTTTAAAGCTTCCAGGTGATTCTGATGAGCATCAGCTCTAAGCATTCTGGTTCATTGTGATGAATAAGGGAGATTTTGGGATTTCAGCCCTCTGCCATAGACAGTGGGGCTTCCCTGGTGGCTCAGTTGGTAAAGAATCTGCCTGCAATGCAAGAGACCCAGGTTCGATCACTGGGTCTGGAAGGTCTCCTAGAGAAGGAAATGGTAACCCACTCCAGTAGTCTTGCCTGGGAAATCCCACAGCCATGGATATCATGAATGATGACATTATGTATGTATTTTTTTAGCAAGTGAGACTGAAAACTACTTGAATTATATGGCCTCTGTTGCCCAAGGGGACTCGGAATTGTACAAGAGTGGTATTCCTGATTTTGAACTAAAACCTCTGTAGGATTGGAGGAAGAAAGACTATATGGGCATGTGGAGGCTAAGTCTTTAAAAAAAATTTTGGAAGTGTTTTATTTTGTATTATGGTATAGCCAATCAACAAACAATGTCGTGATAGTTTCAGGTGGACAGCAAAGGGACTCAGCTATATACATCCACGTATCCATTCTCTCCCAAACTCCCCTCCCCCCAGCCTGTCACGTAACATTGAGCCGAGCTCTCTGTGCTCGACAGTAGGTCCTTGTTGGTTACCCATTTTAAATGTAGGGGTGGGTACATGTCCATCCCATAAAGTCTCACTAAGTCTTGGTCAGGTGCAGACATTTGGGGTGTAGAAAACGGACTCAGTTCAGTTCAGTCGCTCAGTCGTTTCCGACTCTTTGCAACCCCATGGACTGCAGCACACCAGGCCTCCCTGTCCATCACCACCTCCTGGAGTTTACTCAAACTCATGTCAATTGAGTTGGTGTTAGAGTTTGGATTATGGAATGCTTGGGGGAGAGGAGGTAAGTTGGTGATGGAGACATGCTTCTAAGCAGATTTTGGGTTGGCTTGGGTGAAAAATCCACATACAGTAACAGGTAGGGTGGGATCTTCTATATGCTTGGAAAGAATGATGGGTAAGGGAGTTGGTAAATGGGGAGATTTAGGGGCCCTGAAAACTCCAGCAACAATACACAAGATTCCAGAAGTTACTCTCAGGAGGGAAGAAAATCGATGGGACCTTCTCTGTTGAAGTGCTAGATAGGTCTTTGTGATGGAGGGGGAGTGCAACTCTTGTTAAACAGAGGAGGGCTCCCTGGAGCACTTGCTGGGAGTGGATTAGTCAGCATGGAGTGTCTCTCCCTCCCAGGAGCCACTCTGCTCAAGTGCTCTTAACGCGGGAAGGAGGTGCAGCACTTCCTCTGCAGCTGAGGTCCTTCACCTGGAGAAGTGACATAAAAGGGGAGGAAGGGAAATTAAGATGCCAGAAGCGCAGTGGGGAGTGGAGCCTCGCTCCCTTGCGGTTCTTCCAGCCGATTAATCTTCTAGCAGGTTTGGATGGTCCAGGAGGCATCGTCACAGAGCAGCCTCTCCCAGTGAGGAAACTGGGCCCTGTGGGTTATGGTGAAAATGCTGGAAGACAGAAAAGGGGGCTATTCTTTGTTGCAAGACTTGGAAATTGGGTTAACTTGGAGAGGGCCCTTTCATTTGTAGAAATGAGAAGCAGAACTGCTTCCGTCTGTTTCTGTAATTCAGCATGTTTGAATGGGATGTAGGCTAAGTGAGGTTAGTTATAGTGGCTGTGAATTGACGGGGAGCCATTATCCGTACTAATGATGGAGTTTCGTGCAGTGCTTTCTGCTGAAGTCATAACAACGTGCAAGACCCAGGAGCTTATTGACTGAATTCTGCACCTGCCATGGACTCACATGGAGCCAGAATGATTTGCACCAGCCCTTAATTACTTGAGAGTGACTTGTGAATGATAAACTTGGTTAATCATCCCCTGATTAGATAGCAATTGAGGCTCTGCTAAGTGCTAGGCGCTGTTCTGGGTACTGGAGATGGTGTGGAAATCAAAATAGAAAACGTCCCTCCCTGTGGAGCTGTTCCTCTTGTAGGGATGATGAGATTCAGGTGATGTTTATTTTATTTTACCATTTAGGAGATAGGAAGGATCAGCTTAAAACCATGGCACACAATGAGTGAAACCAGCCTGGGCCATTTGGATCTTTCCCTCAGAAAAGAAAAATAAATACTTATTTTTACCAGTAACTGGGCATTTTATTTTATTTTTAAAATTGGAGTATAATTGCTTTACAATGTTGTGCTAGTTTCTACTGTACAACAAAGTGAATCAGCTATTGTTGTTGTTCCATTGCTAAGTCATGTCCGACTCATTGTGACCCCTTGAACTGTAGCATGCCAGGCTTCCCTGTCCTTCACTCTCTCCTGGAATTTGCTCAAATTTATGTCCATTGAGTTGATGATGCTATCTAACCATCTCATCCTCTGCTGCCCCCTTCTCCTTTTGCCTTCAGTCTTCCCCAGCATCAGGGTCTTTTACAGTAAGTTGGCTCTTCACATCAGGTGGCCAAAGTATTGGAGCTTCAGCTTCAGCATCAGTTCTTCCAATGAATAGTCAAGGTTGATTTTCTTTAGGATTGACTAGTTTGATTTCCTTGCTGTCCAAAGGACTATCAAGGGAATCAGCTATCTGTATACATTAATCCCTTCCCTCTTGGGCCTTCCTCCCACGTCAGGTATTTTAGTTAGACATACACTTTGAGTAATTTTCCTTTCTGCTCATGGATTTGCCCTGATTCATCTACAGTTGGTGAAAATGGAATAAAGTGAAGCTAACTGGCCTGAGATGATCAAACCCATGTCCTTGGCCTCTTCAGCACTGCTTTCATCAGCTGATTAATTATCTCTGGGCTTGAGACTGATATTGAGAGCCAAAGTGAAATGGGTCTCAGAGGTATTTACCCTGGTGATTTAAGATAAGGAGTTTCAGTTTTAATTCATAGACTCCTCGTTATTTATGATACTCTCCAGTGGGGATTAAATCTATGTTGTAGTCTCTCTTGCTGTGTTTGTTACATGGCTATAAGCATGGGCTTCCTTGGTGGCTAAACTGGTAAAGAATCTGCTTTCAGGGCAGGTGACCTGGATTTGAGCCCTGGGTTGGGAAGATCCCTCGGAGAAGGGAAAGGCTACCCATTCCAGTATTCTGACCTGGAGAATTCCAGGGTCTG